>JAODAL010025089.1:0-59321 GCA_025379985.1 Phyllomedusa bahiana
CTGTTTGGGTGTAATAATGAAGGTGTTGTTGCTCTCCCATAGACTTTAATGGTCATCGCTCATAATCGACTGCTCACTATCGAAAAACCTTATCGATGATGGCCGACTATCGACTATCGCCCGATGTCGATAGCCAACGTAATCGCTCAACACTAGTTATAATGCATAGCGGTACTGCGATGCATTGTAACAGTGATCTAAAGACCACTGATACAAGTTTCTTATGGGGACAAGTAAAAAAAATATGAAAAAGTACAAAAAAACATAATAAATAAAATACATAAAAAATAAAAAAAAAATGTACAAACACCAATCACCCTAAAAAGGCTAAAAAATAAATAAATTATGCAAATTTGGTATTGGTGCATGCATAACGACCTAGCCTATAAATATGTTATTTAACCCGCACATTGAACGCTGTAAAAAAAAGGAACAGAATTGAGATTTTCATTTATCCCGCTGCACATAAAAAGGAATAAAAAGTGATAACAAAAAGTCCTATAAACGTCAAACTTTTTTTTTTTTTTATGTCACAAAACTTCAAAGTGCTGTGACATAAGATAAAAATTAATTGAGTATAAGTATAAACGTATCAACTCATGGAGTAAAACTAACATGTCACGTATACTGCACATAGCACTGTTAAAAAGAAAAAAAAACACTTCCAGGATTTTTGTATTTTGTTCATCCCGCCTCGCAAAAAAAGCGATCAAAGCATCATATGAATCCCATAATAGTACCCATGAAAGCGGCAAAAAATAAGCCCTTAATAAGCTCTATATACAGGAAAATAAAAAACTTATGGCTATTAGACTTTGACAACATAAAAATAATTATTTATAAACGCATTTCTATGGTATAAAAGTAATACTATTAACTATTTAAAATTTTAATCATAATTGTAACATCACGAGAAAACAGTCTCTGAATCACAGGAATAGGTAAAAGTATCAGTAAGTTAATAAGTGACAAATGTCAGGTTTCAAAAATGGGGCTCTGTCAAGAAGGTCAAAACTGTGGTGGTAAAGGGTTAAGCATAACAATATATATCAGTGACATGGTTTTGCAGTATTTATTAGAGGGTTCATTTATTAACCTGATATGTTTACCAAATTTTAAATTTACTGTCTGATGGAGGTTTTGTTTAAAGGGGTTTTGCCAGGACGTGCCTTATCTGCTAAGAAGCAAATGTAAAAAAAGAAATGCTGAGCTAAGAGAGAGAGAGACACAACCAGAGCACAGAGCCATGAATAAGGGATCCTGTGAAATGTTTCACTTTTAATAAAATCAAACTACAACTAGTGAATTCTGTATACAAACGACAACAGCTTTCTCCACAGCCCTCTTGAAAGCTTCTTTAGCTCTTGAAAGCTCTTTCATGTTCCCTGTCATCAGATAAAGCAGGGATCTACTCAGATAATCACACTACAACTAGTGGATTCTGTATAAAAAAGACAACGTATTTCTACCCGGTGCCTTGAAAGCTTCTTCAGCTCCCTGTCATCAAATAAGAAGTGTGCTCTGCGCAAGCCCAGCCAGCAGCTCTTGTTACTCTGCCTGGTCGTATCTAGTGCAAGCTTTTAAGTAACTAAGGGCAGGTAAGGCAACCTGTAGCTCTCTCAGGCTGCAATTTTTTTAATCACATGATTAAATACCCATTTTGGAGGATCCCACATCAACATTACATCGTGGCAAAACCCCTTTAAGCACTAGTCTTAAAAAATACAAAAAGTCAAACATCGCTATGGTCAATTTTTTTATTTTATTTTAAAAAAGCACTTTTTATAACTAGGTATGACTACTAAAGATGGAGAAAATGTATATTGAGGGTTATCCATCTAATTTGGGCTAATTCTTTTGAAAAATTTGCTATATCATTGAATTTAAAGCATCCATAGCCTAGACAATTATATGATAATTACCCTACCAAAACCTTTAAATCACCTACAAATAGTTCATTATTTACCATCAACATAAAATATGTATGTTAATACCTTAAACTAAATTGAAGTTAATAAAAAGGAGATGCACACAAGGGCGGTTTCAAGGCCATTTTACTTTAGATGGCCATATGATATAGATTTAAAATGATAAACCTTTAAACTATGAAAGAAACCCACCCTCTCAAAATCCAGCCCGCAACTAATATTAGCCTCAACCTACTCACTTATCTCCAACTTATTCCTACCCCATCACATTTTGAGAACAAGAGTATTAATAGGTTTAGTAGGTTTAGAAGGTTTGTGACACAAGCTAGGGCAAATATTTTGCATACAAAACCCACATGATTGTTACCTTAATAAATTTGGAACATGAAAACAGCTAAATATTTGTTTGCAACATATAAATTAGAAAATGTATGATTATTGGTAGAGATGGGCGAATTTCTCAAAAATTCGATTCGGTCACTTCGCCGAATTTTCCGTCAAAATTTGTTTCGTTCCGAATTACTTCGGCACGAATCGCGTTAAAAAGCAGCTATTTCCAGGCTGCACAGAGCCTGCAGGGTGCTGTAGAACGTTGTGCTATGCTTAAATATGCAGAGGGAGCTTGGTTTGTTCTTCATACAATGTTGTGTTTTAGTATGACACGCAGATGACTGCCGCCGCTCTTAGAATCGCTTCACTATAAAATTCCCTGGGCACTTAAGAGGGCAAAACTGACCAAAAAACTCAAGCGGGAATGTAGCCTGATAAAGTCATGCCACGAAAGCTGGAAAAAAAAACAAAGCTGAGAGTCTCAGGTGGCAACATTTGGGACAGAGTGTGGAGGTGGCGGCAGCCTACAGCGATGCATGAGGTAAGGCAGTGGCCACTTGACATTCTGGAGGTGGCAAAACACGTGGAAGCGACAGAATGGGCACAAATCACACAGTGTGGAGGTCAGACAGCAGCACATGAGATCAGGCGTGGTACAATGACATGCTGGAGCGGCCCAAAACAGTTATTAGGCCACAGAGTGGCACAAATCACACGTGTGGAGGTCACGGCGGCAGCAGTTGAGGTCAGCAGTGGCACAATGACATTCTGGAGGCAGCAAAACAGTATTAGCACAGAGTGGCACAATGATACAGTGTGGAGGTCCAACAGCGCAGCATGAGATCAGGCAGTGGCACAATGACTTTTTGGAGGCGGCAAAACAGTATTAGGCCACAGAGTTGGCACAATCAACAGCGTGGGAGTCACGGCGGCAGCAGTATGAGACAGCAGGGCATCAAGACATTCTGGAGCGGAAAACATTATTAGGCCACAGAGTGGCACATATCACACAGTGTGGAGGTCACGGCGGGCAGCAGTATGAGGTAGGCAGTGGCACAATGACATTCTGGAGGCAGCAAAACAGTATTAGGCACAGAGTGGGCACAATGATACAGTGTGGAGGTCACAACAGCAGCAGCATGAGATCAGGCAGTGGCACAATGACTTTTGGAGGCGAAACAGTATTAGGCACAGAAGTGGGCACAATCACACGCGTGGAGGTCACGGCGCAGCGTATGAGATCTGGCAGTGGCACAATGACATTCTGGGAGGCGGCAAACAGTATTAGGCCACAGAGTGGCACAATACACAGTGTGGAGGTCACCGGCGGCAGCAGTATGAGGTCAGGCAGTTGGCACAAGACATTCTGGAGGCGGCAAAAGAGTTTTAGGGCCACAGAGTGGATCATTGATACAGTGTGGTGGTCACTAATGCAGCAGCATGAGATCAGGAAGTGGCACATTGACATTCTGGAGGTGGCAAAATGGAGGAAGCCACAGACGTGGCACAATGTCTGAGAGCAGAGGTCACGGCGGCAGCAGCATGAGGTCAGGGCAGTGGCACAATGACTCAGTGTGGAGGACATGCAGCAGCTCACAGCAGCAGCATGAGGTCAGACAGTAGGCACCAATGACACAGTGTGGAGGTCACGGCAACAGCAAAGAGCAGCAGCTGGAGGTCATAGAGTGGCACAATGACAGAGTGTGGTGGGTGGGTGGCAATACCAGTCCCTGGTTAAAGATGGTGGGTAGGAGATGGATGAAACTATCAGCAGATGTGGGGCATGCTCAGGCGGGTGGCGGCATCGAATAGTGGCTGAAGCAAGAGTTTGAACACAGACTGTCGCTCAAGGCATTGGTGTGTGGAAAAATCATGGCCGATCCACGCCTGATTCATCTTGACAAAGGTCAGTATTCCACATTTGCCGTGGAACAGGGGTTCTCCTTGGGGTAATGATGGCCCCCAATGCCAAATCTGCATGCTGGGGCCATATGCACAAGTGACTCCAAGGGCTCCCTGCACTCCATTTTCCTCTGTATACTGCCATGGTGCTTGGGGGTTCTCTGCCTCGTCTTCCTCATCTCATCCACCTCCTTCAGCTGTCCCCTGCTCCTCTCTCTTGTCACCTGGGTAGAAAATCAATCATTTTCCCAGACATGCGTCTGCTGCCAATGTCCTCCTCCTCCTCTCCATTTCCAGTCCCCACCGGAGTATGTGGCCAGAGATGTAGTCGGCCACGTCTCCAGTCACTGCCCAGACAGATTTTTTCTGTTTCTGTTCCAGGCATGAAGCAGTGGAATGATGTTATTCAATCCGTAGGCCTGGCGACTGACAATTAACGTCGCCTCCTCGAATTGGCCTCAACCAGGCAGTGTCACGAATGAGCTGGCACTGGCTGACAGCAATGAGTTTACCAGGGGAGTATTCTGTCTGCCTGGATCATCAATAATCGTTAATGGCATTTCTCTGTTCATACAGTCGGGTCCAAAATGTGCAGGCTGGAATTCCAGCGGGTGGAAAATGCATGATCAGTGTGTGTTGGGGGAGGCCGTTCTGCCGCTGCAACTCGAGGAGGGTGTTCCTGGCTTTGTACGAATTGATTAAAGTGCATGAACAGTTCTCCTGGCCATTTTCGGATTTGTTCTGAAGATCGGTGGAAAGACTTCAAGAACCCTTTCACAACCAGATTGAACTCCGTGCGCCATTGCAGGGGCCTTGGCATCCCTCCTCGGTGTAGCGCCGGACACCATGTTCCACCCATTGTCCGTCACCATGGTTCCGATTTGCAGTTGGCGCTGGAGAAAGCCCACATCGATTTCTTGCTGCATGAGGGGAGCAGTTCCTCCCCTGTGTGACTTCGTTCGCCGAGGCAACGCCAGGTGTAGAACTGCGTGACACGCTGTGCCCTACACATGTGGTTGATGGTGCAGTTACTTGTGGAGGCTTGAGTATGGTGGTGGTGGTGGAGAGGAGGAGGCGGACATCTGGCGCAGCTGCAAGCAGTTTGTACAACGTGGGTGGAGAAAGCGGGTCTCCCGTCCAAGTTGTTTGGTGTTCCTGGGCTGGAAGCTTCATTACACCCAGTGGGCCGTAAAGGACATGTACTGGCCCTGACCGTAGTTACAGTCCAGACGTCCGCGCTGCCGGTGCACCTTGACAAACCGTTAAGCTCAAGGACTGACCCACCTTCTGTTTCTACTATTTATGAGTGATGGGTACTGCCTTTTTGGGAAAAGAAATTTCGGCTTGGAACTCTCCTCTCGGCTCGGACAAGATATTAGTTCCTTGAACGGTGCAGAGTTCCACATTTGGGAAAGGGAGTGACGGCAGTACCAACAATTGGACAGGAGGCACGTCAGCTGCTGCATCTTAGGATGGTTGGAGCATACTGTTAGTCTCTTTGACATCGCCTCGCTGAACGAACTGCTGCGCCATGAGAAGCGAGGTTAGCAGGAGCTTTGGACCTGGAGTGATGTCAAGGAGAAAACAGCTCCCTTTGCAGAGGTGGTGGAGCCTTGACTGGCTGCAATGGCATGACATTGCCATGGGCGCTCTTGCATACTGTTGGCTGCGGCGGCAGGATGGTCCACACATCTGAGCCACGTTTTCACAGGCCACCGGATGGTGACGACTGCATGTGTTGCGCAGGGCGTGGGTGCTACGTTTAGCTCCCTGGCCACGCTTCACTTTCTGCCCACAGATTTTACTTATACCACATATTCGGCTCCTCCGGTGTCTTAGCCTAACGAACTGCCACACCGCCGAGTATCGGATTTTTACCGCCAACGCTCCCGCACTGAGGGACTACTGCCGCCGCTGCCTCGCTGAGCACCCTGTGCTGCTACTTTCTTGGACCTGTTGAAGGCGGGTATTTAACCCCGTGGCCGCTTGGCTCCCGACCTCACACTGCTGCTATCCTGCTGACTCACGGCCACACGACCCACTTGCTGGCTCGCTGCTGCCCGACGCGCAAACTGACGCCCTCCTTCTCCTGACGATGATGAAAAGCCCTTGTCTCTCCGGCTCCACAAGTGTGGTCGGCTACATTATCATCTATTTGTGTTTCATCGTCACTGCTGTCCTCATCACCGGTCTTGGTATGCCGAGGCTGAACTATTACCAAAATGACCTCCCATGCCACTCTCCCCATCTATACTTTGCCGTCTACTGCAAGAAGCAGGCGATATTGGCCCACCATTTCTTCGCTGCAAGTAGCTGCTTACTTGCCCATCCTCAAATTGTTCATCCTCGCTATATTGTGGCGCTGAGCCCAGACCACATAGTAGATCACTGGCTGAGGGAACGGATGGGACAGAAGCGGGCTGAGGACAGGGAGGGCCGCTTGACCCGCTCCCGGGCCATGCCAACTAATGGTGTGTCTGAGGTTCCCACCGACTCTGGGTGGGTTGTCAGATGGCATCTGGGAGGAAGAGGATGACCTAGTCAACCAATAAGAACCCTTGGGTGCGAAACATACACACGGGACCGCTAGATGAAAGGGCAGTTGTGGCTCACGAGTGACCAGCTGCGTACGTCCCCTTGCTGTGCTTGCGACCTGGGGCTGTTCCAGGATTGTTTGTGCCACTGCCATCGCTGGTGCAGAGCCATGCCTCCTCTCTGTCGGACATTATGTTTGTTCTAAATTGTACAGGAGACACTGTTTGAGATGATATCTGTTTATGAGAAAATATTCACCCTGTTTTTGACTCAAACTGAACCCAGTATCAAGCTTTGGTAACACGTGGATATAAATTGCGCTCCACAAATGGGCCAGGAAAAATTTACTTGTATGGTGTCGTTAAAAACACTGTGTGTTTTACTAAATGGTAAAAGCACAACAGGCTTAATTAACCTTCACACATGATTAGGCTACAGGAAAAATGTATAATATGTTGGCGTTGAAAATGACGGTTTATTTTTGTCAGCACCACCAGCAAAAAACGTTATAACACCTGATGTAAATTGCGCCAAGATTGTGCCCCACAAATAGTAGCTTGTAGGTGTTACAATTGCGTGTTTTCTAACGCCTACACAACAAGAGATACAGTTGTAATTAACCTTTGCTTGTGATTTAGGCTACAGTAAAATATTTATATATTTTGGCGTTTGTATAAGACGGTTTTTGGGTGTCAGCACACAGCAAAAAACGCTTAAATTAACCCCTGGATGTTTATTTACGCCAAAGAATTTGAGCGCACATACGTAGTATGCTATTTGCTAGCGTGTTACCAATTGCGTGTTTTCTACGCCACACAACAAGAGATACAGTTGTAATTAACCTTTGCTTTGAATTTAGCTACAGGAAAAATTTATATATTTTGGCGTTAAAAAAGACGGTTTCTTGGGTCTGCACACCAGCAAAAACTACGCTTTAATTAACCCTGGATGTAAATTTGCGCCAAAGAATTTGGAGGCAAAAACTAGTAGCTTTGTTAGCGTGTTACAATTGCCGTGTTTTCTACGCCACAAACAAGTGATACAGTTGTATTACTATTGGCTTGTGAATTAGGCTACTGGAAAAATTTTATATATTTTGGCGTTGAAGGAAGCGGTATCTTGGGTCAAGCACACCAGCAAAACAACGATTAAATTAACCCTGGTTGTAAATTGCGCCAAAGAATTGAGCGCACAAACTAGTAGCTTTGTAGCGTGTTTCCAAATGGTGTTTTCTACGCCTCACATCAAGAGATACAGTTGTATATTAACCTTTGCTTGTGAATTAGGTACAGGAAAAATGTATATATTTTGGCTTTGAAAAAGAGGTTTCTTGGGGGGTCAGCACACTCAGCAAAACACGTAAATTAACCCCTGGATGTAATTGCGCCCAAAAGAAATTGAGCCCAACAAATAGTAGCTTTGTAGCGTTTTAAAATTGTGGTTTTAGTGCACAACAACAAGAGATACAGTTGTATTAACCTATGCTTGTGATTAGGCTACAGGAAAAAAAAATGTATATATTTGGCGTTGAAAAAGACGGTTTCTTGGGGTCTGGACTCCAGCTAAAACAACGCTTGATTGAATCCTGATGTAAATTGCGCCAAAGATTGAGCCGCACAAACTAGTTGCTTTGTAGCGTGTTACAATTGAGTGTTTTCTAGCCACACAACAAGTGATACAGTTGTAATTGACTTTGCTTGTGAAATTTTTTAGGCTACAGGAATAAATTTATATATTTTGGCGTGAAAAAGACGGTTTATTGTGTCAGCACAAACAGCAAAACACGCTTAATTAACCCCTGGATGTAAATTGCTCTAAGAATTTGAGGCCGCACAAATAGTAGCTTGTAGCGGGTTACAAATTGCGTGTTTTCTACGCCACACAACAAGAGATACAGTTGGAATTATACCTTTGCTTGTGAATTAGCTAACAGGAAAAATTTATATATTTTGGCGTTGAATAGACGGTTTCTTGGGGTCAGCACACCAGCAAAAAACGCTTAATTAACCCCTGGATGTAAATTGCGCCCAAAGAATTGAAGCCGGCACAAACTAGTAGCTTGTAGCGTGGTTACAATGCATGTTTTCTTACCACACAAATCATGAGATACAGTTGTAATTAAAACCTTTGCTTGTGCATTAGGTACAGGAATAAATGTATATATTTTGGCGTTGAAAAGACGGTTTCTTGGGGTCAGACACACCAGCAAAACAACGCTCAATTAACCCCTGGATGTTAAATTTGCGCATTAGATTGAAGCAGCCAAAAATGAATGGTATTTGTATTGTAAAAACGCTGTTTCTTTAATGAATAACAACAGGAACTGGCTTAGATCCACTTGATATGGATGTATATGCAGCTGCAGTGGATGCACCTGGATTTCAGATCCATACCCCAAAAATTAGCAAATAGAACATTATAAGAGATCAGTCTCTGAGACTAGCTGAGTCACCCCCACAAAAATCGCTGTATAAAAAATCAATTCTTCAGTAGAGCTATCAGCCGCGGGCAGCACCTTCCCTGATGAGCACAGTGAGAGGAGTGTGAGCTCCCGGCATCGCGCCCGCACTTATTTAGTTTTTTATTATGAGGTTGACGTCACAGAATCCCGCGGTCTCTGATTGGCTTATCTCTGCACATGTATGCAGGGGTATGCCCGTTCTTCCTCCCAGAGTGATTTTGCCCCATGTAGCGCCATGTGCTCGCAGCATATTATCAATCAAATTGCACACTGCGTCACCCGAAGTTACCCAAAGTTCTGACTTTCGTTCCGAACCGAAGTTTTCCTGAACTTCTAAACCACGTCCACTCCGTGAGAATCGATTCGCCCATCTCTAATAATCGGCATTACATGCGAAAACAATAAGAAAAAAGTAAGGATGGGGAGAATGTGTGATGGAGTTGTTTAGAAAAATCAACAGATGAAGGAAGAAGGCTCTATAAGCTGAAAAGTGAAGTTTGTATGGGTGCTAGTGTATTAATGTATTTGAACTAGTCTAAGGAAAGAGAAAATATAGTGTCACAGTAAGAATTAAGAAGACCAGAAAGAAATTTCTGTATAATCAGAACCACAGGCAGTGCCAGAGGACAGACCATGGACAGGTCCATAAGTAAAACCATGTGCAGGTCAGTAAGAAGAATCAGGGGCAGTGCCAGAAAATGAACTATGGGTAAGTCAGTATGCAGCATCAAAGGGCAGGTCCAGAGCGGAGTCCAATAAGAAGCATAAAGGGCAGTGCCAAAAAGTAAACCATGGACAAGTCCATAAACTGCATCAAAGGGCAGGTCCAGATTGGAGACCATGAGCAAGTAAGTAAGAAGAATCAGGGGCAGTGCCAGAAAATGAACCATGGATAAGTCCATAAGCAGCATTTAAAGCACAGGTGTCAAACTGCAGCCCTCCAGCTGTTGGGAAACTACAACTCCCATCATGCATTTGAATAATCTATAACAGTGGGCAAGATGGGAGTTGTAGTTTCTCAACAGCTGGAGGGCCGCAGTTTGACACCCCTGATTTAAGGGCAGGTCCAGAGTTGAGGCCATGGGCAGGTCAATAAGGCAAAGTCTATGCCAGGTCGTGGAAAAATACATCTTCACAATCCTCAAGCAGATTGCATGATGAACGTAGTATCTTGCCAATCTAATGTCAGTGACATGTGATATCCTGCAGCCTCAATGTCTTTCCCTCCAAGGTTGCAGAAAGTGAGAACTGGAGGCAGTCAAACAGCAGGTATAGATTGTTTTGATTATGCTACATAAACACCTCCATCATGGGATCCAGATTCATTGTGTTGTGGATTATGGATAGTCACCTCTGCTAATATTCCTGGCCTTGGTTGGTTTGCTGGTGGAATATTGTTCAATAAAATTATTTTTGGTAAATGTTTTCTTCTAATGAACCTTCTATTTTTTAATTATTTCTTCACTTGAGACCAACATTATTTTAAGTTACTTATATTTTATGTAGGGTCTTAAGGACATCAGGTGCTCCAAATACATGTATGGATGCTTTGTATGGTTAGTCACACCACTTCTGTCCTCTTGCTCCACCGCTGTAATTGATCTAATTCACAACATCACTTTTCTACACATTCAGCCATGAGTAAACACTAAAACATGAGCCAAAAAAGGTCAGCATTAAAGAAAATATAAAAATGACAGAAAAACATTTTACACATTGTTGAATCCAGCAACCCAAAAATTAAAAAGGGGGACAAAACAGAAATGAACTCATTTGCCTATAGTTGATTGCTGCTATGTTACTGTGTGATATGTTGTCACTACAATGCTGACCATCATCCTATTGGGCCCTTCCATGGAGTAAAATGGGAACACCCTTTTCACTATTGATGTTGTTACCTAACAAGATAAAAGTATAGGACACACGCTGTAGATCGGGCATGTCTAGATTCTAAACCCACACTATCTACAGACTATACATTTACAGCTCTTGGCCTAAACAATATTAAGTGAGCATCATAAATGTACAGAAGAGGGACCTAATGGGTAAAAAAAGAAATAGAGGAAATTAAAACAACATTGAACAGTAGGACACTTGTTAACCCCCTCCTAACAGCCAGTCATAATAATATAGCTCTTGCTTTTTTCCTCCCCATCTAACAAGAGCCATAACTTTTTTATTTTTCCATCTACAGCTAGAACTTTTATTTTTTGGGGTAATTTGTACTTTCTAATGATGTCA
Organism: Phyllomedusa bahiana; assembly: GCA_025379985.1. Taxonomy (NCBI): domain Eukaryota; kingdom Metazoa; phylum Chordata; class Amphibia; order Anura; family Hylidae; genus Phyllomedusa; species Phyllomedusa bahiana. Next base: position 11,398 of record JAODAL010025089.1, read on the forward strand.
TTGACCGTACCATATACTGGTACTGCAAATATACTGGTGAAATGTGAAAAAACATACTTGCACAATGTTATGTTGTTCACTCTTAAGTATAAATGATATGTTATCTGTATTCTACAAGTTGATACGATTTTGACAATACCAGATATATAGAGTTTTTGTTAAGTTTTAGTACTGTAAAAAAATGCAATCATTTCCTATTTCTTAAATTTGAGCTGCAGCTTAATTTTCTGCGGCAAATAACTTTTTGTTCTTCAACCTATGGACCGAAGTGATGGTGCATATTTGTGGGCCAGGGTTTACTTCTTATTGGTACCATTTTGGGATAAATGTGACTTTATGATCACTTTTATTACAATTTTTAGGTGATAGGAAATGACCAAAAAACCCAAAATTTTGGCATTTGGATTTTTTTCTTCTTTTATGACATTCAGCATACAGGATAAATAATGTTATATTTTACAGATGTGTAATTTTTTTTTTTATAACAGTAGGTCCCCTTTGGGTACTCGACCGCTAGGTGGTGTGATCATTAGTACACCTTTCTATATTGTATAAAAAATGCTGAAGAGTGTTCAAAGATGTTAGTTCTATCACTTCCTGTCTGGGGATTGAAATACATACATGGCACCAATGGTAGCCTTTATAAGACTTCAAGCTGTTATCTTGACATATCGGAACCCAGCAATCTCACTGTGGAGGTGCCAATCACAGTGAGAAACTTTGCTCCATTCGGCTCTGATTCAGCTCCCTGTTACCTGTTGCCATTTCTAGGTTAAATTGCACTTAGGGCATGGTAAAGTAATTCCCCTCCCCATTAAAATGTTGCACCACGCTGCAACGCATTGCATCACCATCAATATATACCATGAATATACAAAAGCTATAATACAAAGTTCTATTTACAAAACTACTAAATAATAGTTATAAAATAACCAAATAATATTGCTACGCAAAACCAGAATCCCAGGGTCAATATTACTGATAATCCCATTAACACCAAATACTGCAACACCATGACCACATATCACCACCACATTATGGCTGAATAATACCACCACATCATGAACACACATCACCATCACATAGTGACTGAAAAAATACAACCACACCAATACCACATATCCCTACCAGATAGTGGCTGAATAATACTGCGACATCATGACCACATATCACACTACATGGTGGCTGAATAATATTGCTATACCATGAACACATAGCACCACCACTCAGTGACTGAATAATACACCATACCATAACAGAATATAAACCATTATACTACAACCAATACTACAGCAATACAGTGACCATACAGTGGTAGATACTAGTGTTGGGCGATTTAATCGAGAAAAGTTAAAAAATCTAGTCGATTTTTACATTTTTCTCAATCTCGATCCGATCCGATTTTTTTCAACAAAATCTGGTGAAAAATCGAGATCGAGAATTAAAATCGAGCCATTTTCGCTGCTTCCTATACTTCTGGCAGCCAGCCAATCAGTGTAGAGCACAGAGGGGGGTCATGCATGTCACCAGTGAGGGTGTAGGGATCTCATTGGCTGCTAAAATCATATGACTCTGTTTTATGTATGTCACTGTATTTCTTGGTGAATGCCATTATGATTAGAAACTGTGAACTGAACACACTGCTGTCTCTGCTGTGCTTGTTTCAAAGCAGGCAGACACACCATTTCCCAACGATTTCATAAAGGAAGAGCTGCTATATATATTAGTTAGAGTTGGGGTACAGCAAGATTAGGGAATCCTAGATAGTAGTAGTTAGTAATTTTGATATTGCTGCTGACTCCATCTTTACCATCTTTATTTTGATTGCCCAAAAGTTCCTTTCTGCAGTTTTGGGGGACAGCTTGTACACAAGACACTGTCAAGAAATCTCTCAAAAGATTCGCTGTGATATACTGGTTTCTTGCAGAAAATTTCATACCATGCCCAAATTTTCATTGCAGCAGTTTTGGGGGGACAGCCGGTGTACAAGACATTGTTCTTCCAAAAGACTCCATTTCACAGATATTCCATAGAAAAAAATCTGTTTCTAATCCTAGTTGCCAGTTGCAAAGTATAAGGATTCAAGAAAACTTGTGATTTGCTGTCTTTGGAGTATAGTTCTTCAACGGAGACTGTAAACAGATCTTAACCTTTTTAATATTTATATTTTTGAACATGGAGCGAACTAGAGGTGGTAAGCGAGTAAGGAGGGGCATAGGATGTGGAGCTAGAGGTATGAAACAAGGCACTCCTAAACATCATGGTAAAAACATAAAAAAACACAGCAAGTTTATGTGTTTTCGGCTTATCCTTCAGCCCTTAGTCGTAACATGTTTGCAGTGATACCACACTTCAGGGTGGATATATATTGAAGTGTGGTATCACTGCAAACATGTGACTACTAAAGGCTGAAGGATAAGCCTGAAACGAGTAAACTTGCTGTGTTTTTTGGATGTTTTTACCATGAATTTATAGATTTTTCTTCAATACAGAGTGAACCTTTATCATAACGCTTGAAATCCTTTGCGCACGAGTGCTGGTTCGTTATGGATTATACTACATTTATCATTTCATCCACAGCCGGATGATTTCCATTGCACTGTACCAGGAATAAGAGGATTCACGAACCCCGTTTTCTCCTGAGGTATCTGGTGAGCTGTGCTCTCACTTTTTCATTCACAAGGCACTCCTTCCAGTGCGCCAGACAAAACCCAAGCGGGCACATCATATGTTGCAGGACTCCCAGGCCTGTCATCGCTTGGTCGTTCCCTGTGAATCTCTGAAGAGCGTCGCCAATCTGTTCTTCAATGGTTAACACCACAAACTGCATCGAGCGCTTTCAACGCTTCTTTCTCTCAGTCACGGCCACAAATATCATCATCATCATCATCATCAGTCCAAACTGAGGCAAACACAGGCCAAATGTCACCCAATAAACAGACTGCACTAGATAATCCATAGTCTGAAGAGCTCTTTGATGACACAATGCGGTTGGGGTCACAAGGCATTTCAAAAGATCAACAGGCTGATTTTGTCTGCTGTGATGCCCAATCGCTGATGCCCTCAGAGGAGGATAAGGAAGCTGGTCCCTCTCTTTCCACTGGACTCACCATCTTTAAGGTGCAAAAATGAGGAGCACAAGAGGCAAAAGGCTTGGAACCCGGTATATGTTCTCTGGACTCTTCCATAAACATGGAGTTCTGCCTCAACATAAATGCGCATCTACAAGAAGGGTGACATTGTGTACAGTAAGGGTATGGGCACCATATAAAAAGGCATGCCACATTAATGCTATCATGGCAAGACTGGCAGTATCTACATTGTTACACAGCATGCTGTGGGTATAATTGTGAACAAGCAGATCAAGGGGTAAAATCCCTGCCTAAAGAATCACCGTCCATGTGGAGCAATTTGCCACCTCAAGAGCAGAGATAGTTTCCTTGAGCACGTCAAGGACAACGTGAGGAAGAAAATGAAAGGGAAGGAGAAGGGCCCCTGGGTGAAACTGGAGCGTCAGCCAGCATTTCCAAGAGAAGCTCACGTCATCCGCACTCATGTAAAGGAACCTGAGCTCCTTGAGCCCATTCCCGGCGAGTTAATGGCCTAATGAGACAATATCCTTTACAAAATATTCCATTGTTGCTTAAGCATAAGGATGTGATGGTGCTACGTAAGGCTTTTTAGAATTTTATAAATTACTCAAGCGTTACCCGGGTCTTGACTAAATCCTGAGGAAGATCGAGGAGTTAGTTCAACACTTCCCCCATTCGCCACCCTGTTGGGGGCCCAACTGTCAGCTTTGGGGCAGCATCATCTGGGCCTCCCTGTCAACCACCTGCATTTCTTCGTGCAAATTTTATTCTGAGTGTCCAAAAGGTTTTGGGGTCAGGCTACTCTAAAAGACGCCAATAGTAAAGGTCGTTTTGAAAATAATCTTATTTCAAATACTCATTTCTTCTTGTTAATTTTATTCTAAGTGTCAATAAGGTCATTTTTGCTGGTTTTGGGGTCAGACCACTGTAGGCTACTGTGTCTAAAAGACACCAATAGTAAAATTGCTATGGAAAAAAATCTTATTACAAATACTAATTTTTTTCATGCAAATTTTATTCTGAGTGTCCAAAAGTAGGGATGAGTGATACTATCGACAAAAGTTTATCGGTGTTTCGTGATGATGCGATAGTTTACTAGAATATCGTAACGATAATCATTATCACGTTTACAATCAGCGCTTCATGTAATTTTGGCAGCAAGCAAATCAGAGAAGAGCTTAGAGCAGGGTGAGCTGGGTGTACAACGTCATTATTGGGCGGTGTATGGATCTTATTGGCTGCAAAAATCACATGACCTTGTTTTATATATGCGACTCCATTTCCTGTTCAGCCTCATTTCTCACTGATCTCACTATAGAGCAACACATCTCACTGCTTGTCCCAATAGCTGTTGTCATAGCTCAGAGAGGCAGTCTTCTTTTACTCAGAAAGCCATCCTTGTAGTTGTGAAGCTTAGGATATAGATAGATTTGGTAATTTAATTTCTGATTTAGTTAGAGAGAGACTTGTAAAGAAATCTAGTGCTGTGTGCAGCCGTGGAGAGTGGGGATGGGGGGGGTGGGGGGGGAAAGTAGGGTGTATATTGTGCAGCCTTGTCTCTCCTGTCTTGAATTCACATGGAAATAGCAAATTTTTTTTAACACTTTGTGGCCAGCAGACCTCCCACCTGAGGTGAAATTGTCCCTTTTGTTTTTGCATTTCTATTGGTGTCTGGGGGTGTCCCTAGTTTTTTGCCAATTAGCCCCCTTGTACATAAATTTGGGTTACAGGGTATTTCATAAAAACTGCGCCTGTTGTCCACGGGTGGCCAAAACCGCCATATGTAATCCATATAACTTTTAAATAGTTCTATTTCACTCAGTGCGTCTCAGTTTGGCGCTAATCTTGCACTTAGAGGTAGAGGAACGAGAGAAGGTGCTCCTTCCAGTGCTGGCGACAACACGCAAGCCAGCGTATCGTCGGTTGCAGAACCGTCAAGCCTGTCATCGTTGGGTCGGTGCCCTGTGAATCTCAGTAACGAACAGCGTCGCCAATCTGTTTCCCGGTGGTTAATGTAACCTGCATCCAGCAATTGTACCTCCTCGTCCTCCGATCACGGCCACAAATGTCGTCATCTTCATCGTTAGCATCTATGCGGGTTTTGGGGTCATGCTGCGGTCCAGGACAGGGATAGTCAATGCGCAGTTCAACTAAAATGGTGGTTCAAATACTACTTCCTTCTGGCACTTTGTGATCTGTGGGTAATGCAGGTTTGAGGCTCATGCTGCGGTACAGGACCCGATATCAATTGTCCACTTCACTAAAATACCCGGTTCAAATAATAAATTTCTTTCCAGCACTTTTTAATCTGAGGGTGGATAAGGGCATCTGAGTGTATTTTGGGGTCATGCTGCCTTAAAGGACTGGGATAGTCAATGTCCATTTCACTAAAATAGTGGTTCAAATACTTGTTTCTTCCGGCACTTTTTATTCTGAGGGTCCATAAGGGCATCTGTGCAGGTTTTGGGGTCATGCCGCTGTAAAAGACAGGGATAGTCAATGTCCATTTCACTAAAATAGTGGTTCAAAAACTTGTTTCTTCAGGTACTTTTTATTCTGAGGGTCCATCAAGGACAATATGCTGGTTGTGGGGTCATGCCACTGTAAAAGAAACCAATAGTAAAGGTATTACTGAAAAAAGCGTATTTCCCAAGCTTTAAGGCCATCAAAATGAACAGCGGTTACTGGGTGTCCACACTCCTTGATCCACGTTCCAAATCAAAAGTGAGCAATTTCCTTCCACCCACACAAATTGACAGTAGAAAGTAGGAATTTGAGACAGGGCTCATTGACCAACTGGACCACCTAGGGCCCTGCCAACTGAACCCCGCGTTCCCAGTTGGGACGTTCTTGCTGCCACCACATATGTCACTGGTGAAAAAAGTGATAGGGGTCTCCTGCCAGTTCCCATGTGCAATTTCCAATACCGGTGTCTTGTTTTGTGTGAAAGGGGCCCCTTTGCAGCTGCTACCACTGTACCTGCTGTGGCTACGCCGTCCTCATGTTTTCAGTTAGCCATTGAACATAATGAATTATTTTAGCATATGAATTTTTTCCTGTGACTTTTAAAGTCTAATTGTCTTGCCTAAGATGTAGCACGTATCCAGTTTACTGTTTGGGCCCAGGATACTGTAAAAGCAGTACCAGGTGTGCCAATAGGGCAGTACACCCGTCAGTCGCCCTAATCAAAAAGGGGCCCAGTGATATGTTAAAAAATAGGAACTACTAATGGGTGGGATCCCCATTTGATTTAGCTGCATGGGGCCCTGAAATGGTTAATAGATGACTAACGGCAGCCCTGGCTACCACAGCACCCCCTATAACTACGGCGTTGCCAGCTGAACATCCATGTTTCCTGTTGGGATGTTCTTGCTGTCACCACATATATGACATGTTCTTGGGCCATGGTGCAAAAAGTGATAGGGGTCTCCTGCCAGTTACTATGTGCAATTTCCAATACCATTGTCCTCTTACACATGAAAGGGACCCCATAGCAGCTGCTACCGCTGCACTTCCTATAGCTTTGCCCCTGCTTGCAGGCCGTCCTCATCTTTTTAGTTAGCCATTGAATGGAATGAATGATTTTAGCCTGTGATTTTTTTTTCTGTGAGGTGAATATATTGACCTCACAGAAAAATTTTCCATGTGGAATACAATGCAAGAATTAACATGTTCTAATCTTTTATTACATTTAAAAATTGACCGATGGAAATACGTGTTCTATGAACTACAATGCATATTTTCCATTAAGGTCATTTGGGATGATTTACTTTTGGTTTTAGACTTGAGATATCCTATGGATGTACTCTAACAAGGTTTTTTGACCAAAAACACCTAAAAAGTAGCATATGCTGTACATTAAAAAATGGGCATGAAAAAAAAAACATTTGTGTAGCCAGATAGGTTAACATTAGCAGAGAATTAGAATCAGAGAAAAAACAGTGAATCATGAGATACACATTATCAGCATCTGAAAACAGTCTAAAAGAAGTCCAGTGCAAAGTGCAGGGCCAATGGTAAATGCCTGTTTAGTTCTGCCAAGTAATATTTATTGTGTGTGTTTATGCTTAAAGGAGTTGTCTCCCCACAGGGTTTCAAAGAATGCATGAAAGAAATTCTCTGTCACTTCCTGGTTCATACTAATTTGCATAAGCTTGTACAGCTACGTTGTGCTTTCAGATGCTAATTAGATTAGATTAGCTTCTCAAACTACTGGAAGGACTTCTTATCTGATCCCCAAAACAAAAGCCCTAATTACAGAGCTGTTTACTTGAGATAAATCAAGCTTTTTACTGTCTGGCAGCACAGGACACTGACTGACACTGTGGACCTGTGTGATGACTCACTCTCTGTTATCTCATTGAACAAACAGCCCCAGGAGATTTGTTTACAGGTCAGTTACTGAGGGAACTGAAATAGCCATGGAGGTAATAAATTCACTTGTATCTCTTTAGGGGAAAACAGAGGAACAATGCAATATATTTGGAAAATGTCTTTATTTTGTGTTCCCTACAATTTGAAAGCTATTCTTTGTAGCGAGACAACCCCTTTAATGTACTAAAAAATGTTCTTTCTAAAAGTGAATACAGTCAAGCCTTGTTATTAACCTTTTATGTGTGTTAGCACTGTGTGTTTTTGTTTTAGTTACCTTCCAAAACTAAAACAGTGAATGCACACACATACATAATCATTGTGGTCTTTATTAACATTTGTATTCACTTGTCTTTAAAAATACCAATGAATTCTTACTCAGCTATATAAAAATATGTATAAAGGTTAGCTTGTATCCAACTGAAACAACAAGCTGTTTGTAACAATTTGTTGTGGATAACTGATTTATGGTATGCATCTCTGTCCACATAGGGCATGCTTCAGGTCATTTATCTGTCATGTCAGATAGATAAAAATATAGAAAAGTAAATATAACTAGAAAGGATTATTAAATCCAAAAAATAAATAAATATCTGCTACATAGTCATGGGATCACAGCCTTTCTATGTGAATCGTGATCTTTTATTTAGACATTTTATGTGCTTTTTTTACGTTTATCACTTTGTACTCTTACCCCCATACTCATGAAATATCTGTAATTTTGTGATGAAAGTGTTAACTGCACAGGATAGAGCACAGTGGAGCACATATTTAGAAACTGTTATAACTCTAAAAATGGTGACGTCCAGTGTTCTCAGGTTGACAGTTTTGAAGGTTTTTTATGTCCAACAATTGCAATTTTTAAGGCTTTATTTCTGAATTTTGGTTACTTAATAGAATAGTTCAGAATCTTCTGTGGTTTAAAAATATAAAACTGCAGTCTATCCATGTGCTGCCATATGGTTCTCACTACAGAGCTGTGCTTTTTTTTTTCACTAGAAGTGTGGCTTCATGACATAAGTAGAATTTTTTTTTGTTGTTGATGGAATAATACAGTGGCAAAACAAGGCACATTAGACCGCATAGAAGTCTATGAGTGTCCTATTATAGCTTTATTCAACTCAGACGTTATAGAAAGCCATCACACTTTTGTATGCATAAGCCCTTCAGTTTCAGCACTTGAATGTACTTTATGAGAAGAAGTAAAAGTCTATGACAGATAGTTTTGATCCATGTAACGTAATGGTATTAAAGTGCCCAGTCACACAAATTAGAAAAAAATTACCTTCCACAACTGTTCTTTTGTAAGCTGTGAAGTCACTTGCTTCAATAAAGTAAGCTCATTTGGATCTCACCTATTTGTTCTGCCTTTGAATTCTTTTTGTGAGGTCTACTTCAAGAGCTTATGTAGTGCCACTTTTTTATTTTAATTAATAATTCAATAACACCGGGAGACATGTATAAAAAACTGTTTAGGTCTAAGACTTTCTTTGTTGTCCATATCAACCAATCAGAGCTCCCCTTTCATTTCATATAGAGCTCTGAAAAAATGAAAAGGGCACTCTAATTGGTTGCTATAGGCAACAAAGAAACTCTTACACCTTGTCAGTTTTCATACATGTGGCCCACCATGTGCGCCTATAGTTTGTATTCTAGTTGAAATCAGTGGAAAAGTTTACATGCATTTTTCATGTGCATTTTAATGTGTAGAATTGTGCATAAAAGGACTTGTTTGTGCAACAAAATGTTTGAAAGAAAATGCCATGTGAACCCAACCTAAATTGTACAACATCTTGTGGATTGCAGCTGCAGTCAATCAGTTGCACTACATAAGGTCTAAGTAAAGCCCTGACCTAAGATCACATGAAGACATCTGCAGCATATGACCAAAGCTAGTTAATTAATGACCATATGATAATGTAGGTAAACTGCAGTTTACAAAATAACTTAAATAATTGCACTTCTTTTGTGCCCTTTCTTGAGTTAATTATCTTGACTAGTGTTGAGCGATTAAGTTGGCCATCGACATCGGGCGATGGTCGATAGTCGACCATCCTCGACAAGATAGTCGATGGTCGATTGTCGATTATGATCTATGACCATTAAAGTCTATGGGAGAGCAACAACACCTTCATTCTTACACCCAAACAGGGCTGGAGAAGCTGGAATTAAAATCCACAACAGTCAAATGGATATGTGCTACATCTTAGGGAACACACTTAGGTTATAAAAGCCACAGAAAAAAATCACAGACCATTCACTATCCCTGTCTTGTACCACAACATGACCCTTAAACCAGCATCACCCACAAATTAAAAAGTGCCAGAAGGCAGTATGATTTGAACCATCATTTTACTTGAACTGGACATTGAATATCCCTGTCCTGGAACGCAGCATGAGCCTCAAACCTGCATGACCCCCAGATTTAAAAAGTGCCGGAAAAGGAGTCTTTCAACCACCATTTTAGTTGAACTGGACATTGACTATACCTGTCCTGTACCACAGTATGACCATTAAACCTGTCTGACCCACAGATTAAAAAGTGCTGGAAAAAGGAGTCTTTCAACCACCATTTTAGTTTCACTGTTCATTGACCAAACCTGTCCTGGGCCACAGCATGAGCCCCAAACCTGCATGACCCCCACTCATTTAAAAAGTGCTGGAAAAAGGAGTCTGTCACAAAACACCATTTAGTTTCATGGACTTGACTATAACCTGTCCTGCCACAGCATGAGCCCCAAACCTGCATTGACCCCCAGATTAAAAAGTGCCGGAAAAAAGGAGTCTTTCAACCACCATTTTAGTTTTCACTGCACACTGACATTGACCAAAACACTGTCCCTGGCCACAGACATGAGCCCCAAACCTGCATTACCCCACAATTAAAAAGTGCCGGAAAAAGAGTCTTTTCAACCATCCATTTTAGTTTCACTGGACATTGACTAACCTGTGCCTTGGGCCACATCATGAGCCCCAAACCTGCATGAACCCCCATATTAAAAAGTGCCGGAAAAAGGAGTCTTTCAACCACCATTTACGTTCACTGGACATATACTGTCCACTGCCTGGGTAGCGCTTGCCCCTCCCGTATGAGTAGTGGACAATTGAGGCTTCACACTTGTAAATACTGGTGGAAAACACTCCTATTCCACCCAGTGGCCCTTTTTCTTGGCATTATTTTCTCATTTTACCTCAACGTGCTGGACGGAAATTGTCTCTGTACTTTGTTCTCTGACTGTGCTCCATACTCCATGACCTCCTGAATTAACTCGACATCTGGTCAGAGTTTTCCTGTACAATTCAGAGGAATTTTTTTACCAGCTATTTTGTAAACATGCAAGTTTTTAGTAGTTTAATTCTATAAAACAATTTTTAAAATAGGATGGAATCCCACCATGTCCTTTGTTTTCTCCTTTTTTAAATGTATTAAAATGGGTTGTCTCAATACAGTGGAATTCAGCTATGTTAAACATCTTGCAAAAAAAACAACCTGTCTGAAAATGTGTATAGATAGTAAAAGGTATATTTTGCACTTTCCATCACCTGTGGTGACTACAAAAATTGCTGCATTCACATTAACTGCAAAGCCAGATCTATCAACAAAGCTGGCCTGCGCCAAAGTAAAAAACACGGAATCCTGAAAATGTAGCGGATAATAAAGGGTATTTTGGCACCCTTTAAATTCACTCTGTGGTGACCTACAAAATTGATGTAATCACATTTAAGTGCAAGGTGCCGTCAATGAACAAAGCTGTAGTGCGCCAAAGTCAAAAACACTATCTGTAATGTATCGATAATTAAATTATTTTGGCACCTATCAATTCACCTTGGCGACTTACAAAATTGCTGTATCACATTTAACTGCAAATAGATCTATCAACAAAGCTGGCCTGAGCCAAAGTTAAAAACACATATCTGAAATGTATCGGATAATACAAGTATTTTTGGCACCTTTCAATTCTCCTGTGGTGACTACAAAAATTCTGTTATTCACATGTAAGTAAGTGCAAAGGTGCCTCAAGATCAAAGCGTAGTGGGCCAAAGTAAAAAACACCGTATCTGTAAATGGTAACTTCCCGGATAATACAATGGTATTTTTTGGCAGCCTAACAATCACCTGTGAGATTACACAATTGCTGTATCCACAAATAAGTGCAAGGTGCCTCAATGAACATAAGCTGTAGTGCGCCATAGTCAAAAAAAGACTTACTGAAAATTTATTCCAATAATACAAGTATTTTTTGGCACCTATCAACCTGTGCAGTCTACAAAATTGCTGGATTCTAATTTAAAACTGCAAGGTGGATATATCAACAAAGGTGGAATGGGCAAAATTGAAGAATGAACACCTATCTGAAATGTATACCTGATAATCAAAAGTGGAGTTTTTTGCACCTAACAAAGATACTGCAGTTACTAGAAAAGATGTGTAACCTAATATAAGCACAGCTGCCCAACATCCAGGTAAATATTTCACTAGAAAACTGTAATAATTAGTGTTGAGCGATTTTTTATCGACAAAGTTGGAAATCGGCAAGGTTTTTTATTGGTGATCGAAATTCCAGATCATGCGATAATTAAGTTAAAATCGAGCATCATCTATAAAGATCGCCCTTTTTTCGAGCGCTTCCTGTAATTTTGGCGGCCATGCAAATCAGATTACATAATAGAGCGGTGACATGTGGTGTGCAACTACATGACTGGGATGTGTATGGTTGCGAATGTCTTGAAAAATCAACATGAACCCTACTTTTTCCCATAAACAGCGTTTCCTGTTTCTAGCCTCAGTGTCTCTCAGCTTCCATAGGGAAAGGACCTGGCGCTCTGTCTGAGGCCAAAGGCTCAGAACATCGAAAATTAGTCTATTTCTGCAACAGAGAAACCTCTACTATTAGCTGTGATCCTTCCATTTAGTTAGATTAGAGGATTTGAATAATTTATGTAGTTAGCTAGATAATTTTTTTAAGCAGCATCAACTACTGCTGTAAATTCAACGGCGATTGGGAGCGGGGAGTGAGCGGCGGGGGGGGGGCCCCGCGTGCAACTACAGACAAGCTCTATCTGATAAAGAAATTGGATAAAGTTCCACCATGACTTAGTGTATACATTGTATTGGAATAACTTTATTATTAACAGTTTGCTATTGAATATTTCCTGGATATTGGGGCAGCGTGAACTTATATTGGATAAACAACATTTCTAGTAACTGCAGGTCTCTTTGTTAGCTGCAAAACTCCACTTTTATCATATAACCATTTCAGATAGGTGTTCATTTTAATTTTTGTGAATGTTGATATACTCCACCTTGCACTTAATTTATAATCCAGCAATCTTGTAGTCAGCACAGGTTGTTTGTTGCCACAAATACCGTGTAAACGTGACGAAAAATCACATTAACGTGTTTTATTACCTTTGCGCACTCCAGTACTGTTCATTGACCAGCATCTACGTAAATCTTAAAACAGCAATTCAATATTCACCACAGAAATTGGAAAGGTGCAAAAAATACCATTTATTATATCAAAACATAACAGTTACGTGTTTTTTTGACTTTTGCGCACCCAGTAATCGTTCATGACGCAGCATCTACGTAATATCTTAAAACAGCAATTCTAGTATTCACCACAGGTGAATTGAACGTTGCAAAAAATACCGTTTATAATATCAATAACATAACAGTTACGTGTTTTTTTGACTTTTGCCACCCAGTACTGTTTCATTACGCAGCATCTACGTAAATCTTAAAACAGCAGTTTAATCCTAGTATTCACCACAGGGTGAATTGCAAGGTGCAAAATACCGTTTTATTATATCAAAACATAACATTATTGTTTTTTGACTTTTGCGCCCCCAGTACTGTTCATCTGAGGCACGCATCTACGTAAATCTTAAAACACAATTCTATATTCCACCACAGTGAATTACAGGTGCAAAAAAAATACCGTTTATAAATCAAAAACATAACATTTACGTTTTTTTTGGAACTTTGCACACCAACATTTGTTAATTGGACGCATCATCAACTCAACGTAAATCCTTAAAACAGCAATTCTATATTCACCACAGTGAATTTCAAAGGTGCAAAAAATACATTTATTTATATCAAACATAACAGTTACGTGGTTTTTTTACTTTTGCGCACCTCATTACTGTTCATTGACGCCAGCATCTACGTAAAACTTATAAACATCAATTCCAATAATCACCACAAGTGAATTGAAAGGTGCAAAAAATACCGTTTATTATATCAAACATAACATTTACGTGTTTTTTTGACTTTTGCGCATCCCAGTACTTGTTCATTGACACAGCATCTACGTAAATCTTAAAACAGCAATTCTATATCACACACAGTGAATTGAAAGTTGCAAAAAATACCGTTTATACTAAGAAAACATAACAGTTTGACGTTTTTTTTGAGACTTTTGCACACCCAGCATTGTTCATTGACGCAGCATCTACGTAAATCTTAAAAACAGCAATTCTATATTCACCACAGGTGAATTGAAATGTGCAAAAAATACCATTTATTATATCTAACATAACATTACTGTTTTTTTTACTTTCGCGCACCCAGTACTGTTTTCATCTGACCTGCAGCATCTACGTATATCTTAAAAACAGCATATTACTATATTCACCACAGGTGAATTGAAAGGTGCAAAAAATACAGGTTTTTAATATCAAAACATAACAGTTACCGTGTTTTTGACTTTTGCACACCCATCATTGTTCATTGACGCAGCATCTACGTAAATCTTAAAACAGCAATTCTATAATCACCACAGGTGAATTGAAAGGTGCAAAAAATACCAATTTATTAATATCAAATCAAAACATTTACGTGTTTTTTTACTTATGCGCCACCCATTACTGTTCATTGAACGCAGCATCTACGTATATCTTAAAACAGCAATACTATAAATCACCACAGGGAATTGAAAGGTGCAAAAAATACCGTTTAAGTATATCAAAACAAAACATACTTGTTTTTTGACCTTTTTGCGCAATCGCAGTACTGGTCAATTGACGCAGCCATCTACGTAAAATTCTTTAAAAACATCAATTCTATAATTCACCCACATTGAATTGAAAGGTGCAAAAAAACAGTTATTATATCAAAACATAACAGTTACGTGTTTTTTGAACTTTTTGCGCACCCAGTACTGTTCATTGATGCTAGCATCTACTGTAAATCCTAAAAACAGCAATTCTATAATCACCACATAGGTGAATTAAAGGTGCAAAAAATAACCGTTTATTATATCAAAACATAACAGTTACGTTGTTTTTTGACGTTTTGCACACCCAGCATGTTTCATTGACGCAGCATCTACCGTAAATCTTAAAACCGCAATTCTATATTCACCACTAGGTGAATTGAAAGGTGCAAAAAATACCATTTATTATAATCAAAACATAACGTTACGTGTTTTTTTTATACTTTTGGGCGCCCCAGTACTGTTCATTGACGAAGCATATCAGTAAATCTTAAAACATCAATTCTATATTCACCACAGGTGAATTGAAAGGTGCAAAAAATACCCGTTATTAAATCAAAAACATAACAGTTACGTGTTTTTTTGACTTTTGCTCACCCAGTACTGTTCATTGACGGCAGATCTACGTAAATAATCTAAAAACAGCAATTCTATATGTTCACCACAGGTGAATTGAAAGGTGGCAAAAATACAGTTTTATTATATCAAAACATAACAGTTACGTGTTTTTTGACTTTTGCGCACCGTGTACTGTTTCATTGACGCAAGCTTCTAACTAAATCTTAAAAACAGCAATTCTATAAAGGGGGGGGGGGGGGGGGGGGGGGGGGGGGGGGGGGGGGGGGGATTGGGGGGGGGTTAAAAAAAAAAAAAATTAAAAAAAAAAAAAAAAAATTCACCACAGTTGAATTGAAAGGTGCAAAAAATAACCATTTATAATACCAAAACATAACATATACCGTGTTTTTGGACTTTGCCACAGTCCAATTTATGTTGATAGACACCTTGCAGTTAAATTGAATCCAGCAATTTTGTTTTGATTAGAGGGATTTGAGAATAAGTGTGATTTGCCCGTCTTTTAATAAAGACTTTCCAAAACTTTCCATACCTTCTCAAATTTTTATATTTCTGGACAGGGAGCGAAAGCAGGTGGTAATGCGAGTCAAAGAGGGGGAAGCACATAGAGGTAGAGGTAACGAGAGAAGTTGCTCCTTCCAGTGCTGGGCGACAACACGCATGCCAGCTGATCGTCAGTTTTCAGGACCCTCAGGCTGTCATCGCTGGTCAGGCCCTGTGATCTAAGTAACAGAACAGCGTCGCCAATCTGCCTCTTCAGTGTAACTGCAACCTTCATCTAGCAGTCTTACCTCCTCGACCTCCCAGTCACGGCACACAAATATTCCGTCATCAGCATCAATCACATCCGTCCAACATGAAGCAGCCCAAATGACAACTCGATGTAACCCAACACTGTGGATAATACATTGTATGAAGACCTCAAAGATGAAAAAATGCGTTAGGGGTCAGAAAGCAAGTTAAAAGATCAAGAGTATGATTTAGTCTGCTCCTGACGCCCAGTTAACTGATTGCCATCAAAGAGGAGGGGTGAAGAAGCCGGTCAATCGGTCAAAATCACGGGCGTCGGCAACGCCTAGCGTCCCCTTGCTTGTAGCCCGCAGCTTCTGATGCCGAAAGTCAGTGACGACCAAGTCACCAGTGTTGATGTATGATGAATGATGACGACTGACATTGCGGATCCATCCCTGGTCTTTTCCGCAGAATTTGCTTGCGAGCGCTTCATCAGTGACGAGGAGGAATAGCGATGGGGTAGTGTCAATACGGGTCCCGCCACAAAAAGGGAGAGGCGGTCGCAAAGTCCGCTGATATGATTCCGCCCGAGCCACTGGTCAGCGCAAACCCCGCTCCTCGCTTATCTCCGATCAAAAGGTCCAGACCTCTCAAGCCTGGGCCTTCATTTGACAAGCCCTCCTGATTCCACCCAGCGATTGTCATAAGCCGCCTTGCCGTAAACGCATAAGTAGAGGCAAGAACCTTAAGTGGTTAACCACCACCAACATGTCTATCACATGCAGCGAATGCATGAGTTGAAATTAAGGCAACACTTGGCCAAAAAAGGCCAGACCGACGCCGGCCTCCAACCACTATCACACCCTCTGTCTCCGCCTCCTCCTCCTCCGCCACCACCAAACGTTCCTCAGCTGCCCATGTCTCTCAGAAGTCATGATCAGTGATTCAGCCACCGCTTCAAGCCTCCACGCGTCGCCCAGTACCACCCAGCACCACCAGAACCCATCCTACCCCTTCTCCTTCCGCATTTTTGACGACCTGCACTGCCGTACAGCGGCCAGTCTAGCAGCCAGCCTTCTGACATTAATTTTTTCCCCCTTATTCCCCCCCCCCCTCCCCCCCTTTTTTTTTGTTTTTTTTTTTTTTTGTTTTTTTTTTTTTTTTTTTTTTTTTTTTTTTTTTTCCCCCCCCCCTTTTTTGTTTTTTTTTGTTTTTTTTTTTTGTTTTTTTTTTTTTTTTTTTTTTTTTTTTTTTTTTGTTTTTTTTTGTTTTTTTTCTACTTCCCCCCGCCCTTTTTTTTTTTTTTTTCATCCCCTTTTGGTTCTATTACTATTTGTATTTTTTTCCCAGGTTTGGGAACAGAATAAACATCTTTAACCCCAAACCAGTCACTAAAGACCAAAAGCCTGAATGTCGGCATTGGCCATGCTTATGGCGGCCTTGGAAATGTGCCTTTCCCGTCTGGTGACACAGAATTGTGGTGGGGTGGGGGTTTTCCGCCACGTCATGTGCCCTCGCCTTCCCCCAAGTACCAGATGCCGAGCAGGCATTTTCTTTGCAGAAAAGCCGCCCTGCCCTGCCAGCCACGTGTCATCTAAAATTTCAGCGCGTTGGATCTGCCAAGCTTGTTTCCCGAAATGTCGCATCTCACACCGACACATGACTAGTAAGCACGTCCAATGCCGCTATATCTCAGTTGACAGCTCACTTGCTGTGGAGCTGGAGATGTCCCTCTTGGGGGGGTGGACGTGGGCTCTCACGGCTCGGATGCACGCTCTTTCAAAAGCTGCAGGGGGGAAATGGTGCAGGGCTTCTTTCCCCCCAAGGTTCCTCTGGTGGCATCACTTGCCCAAGAGACACCAGGCCGTGTTGGAAATTAATCTGCCATGGATGACCGCCCCACACAGATGTCAGGAGCGTGTGACGGCACCTAAGCAACGAGACCGAGCGCTGGCTGGGTGACAGAACCTGTGCCAGGCAAGTGGTGTGCGATCAACGCGAAATTCTGCTGGCCGCCCTTAAGATCGGGAGGCTCTGGAGCAACATCCCTTGCCTGGCACCATGACCATGAACCTGTCGTCCAGAAATTCTAAGAGCTAACCCGGGACTGGACTGCCTCTGAAGAAGGTGCTCGAGGTCTGATTCGCACTTCCGCCGTCGTCGACGCCTGCTCTCATCCCGCCTTGCTGCGTTTCAGCGTCAGCTCGGCCCTCCCCCGTCAACCGACTCATTGTTGACGTGGCAACACGCGGAATTCCACCCTCCACATGCTCCAGCCGATTGTGCAGCCGTGCAATGCGATTACCAGTACGAAGTGACACATGGCCTGACACGCAGCGGTACGGACCTCGGGGTGTTGAACCACCGAGATTGGAGGCAGGTGAAAGAGCTCGGCACCATCCTTGCCAGTTTTGAAGAAGCCACCAAAATGGTCAGATGCGACCATGCCCTTAGTCCGTCATGAGCAATTGTAGGTGATCTTAGTCTGGAACGATCGTTGGACACTCTGAAACAACCAGGTCCCGCCAGCGACGTAGGAGATACGGACACAGATGCGGACACGGACAGCCTTTCTCTCCTCAAATCCACAAGGCCCGACAGTTTCACAAATTCTTCGGTCTTCAATATACAGTGGTCGGGTCCAGAGCTAGTGCCCGTTGGCGCATCAGCTCTCAGGTGCATCCAACTCATGCAAGCCACGGGCCCTGTGTTGAAGCTGTGCCGAGGCAGCGGAGGGATGAGTGAGGAGGAGGTATTCCAGACACCGATGTTACCGACGTCCCTGCCTGGAAATAGGTTGGCGCCAGATTTGAGTCGGAAGAGGAAGAAGAGGAAGATAGTTTGCAGTGGCCCCTCGCCCCAGATGCGTGGAAATCAAGCTCCATCTCCTCACATTAGTGCTTGGATGTCTCATTTCCTCCCAACCATGATCCACGCATTAATGCCCTCAAAATGAACAACAGTTACTGGTTTAGCCACCCTCCTGATCCCCCGGTACAAAACAAAAATCAGCACTTTCCTATCACCCACCCAATAGAGGATTTCAATGCAAGGAAATGTGAGACCTTGGCTTGATTGATCAACTGGAGACATCTGTTGCGTCTGCTTCACTTCCCCAAATGAGTCACGGTGGAACAACATCAGCGACGATTGACAGCATGTATAAGTGCAAGTAGGCGTATCGGCAGAGCAGCAGGCAAGGTGGCAAGAAGCCTAATGAGAGGTGACACTCTGGCAATCTTTGTTTACCACCCCACCAACGCATGCAATGTCAGGGCACACATCCAACACACAGAGATCACTTAAGACATGAGTGCACGACTACTGCGTCTCAACACCCTGTTTTCTTTGCATGTGTTCCGGACCAATGACTACTGGGTATCCAAATGTGACGAATTGCCCGAGCTGCTCGTCACGCCATAGAGGTGTGTCCTGCCCAGCCAGCCAATCGTCATATCTGGCGTGTAACCATCACACAGGCTGTGAGGATTCATTACAGAACAAACGCATCCGGCTTTCCACAGATAATGTGGATCTTTGACTTTCAATCAAGATTAATCAGCATGTGATCTCCTGATGAGTTGTAGAGCCCAAATTGCCAGTCACCGATAGTTGCCGGTCTACTTCCACATTCCCTTTTCAAACAGAAATGGTCCTCTTGAAAACTTTTTTTTAAAATGATCATTTCTTACTGCAAATTTTATTCTCTTTTCCGCACACAGTTCATTTTGATGGTTTTGCTGTGATGGATACTGTAAAAGACAGCAAGGATTTCATGACAACACCGATTCCAATTACTCACTTTATCTTAAGAAGTTTTCCTATTGTCAATGGTTTGAGGTCATGTTCTGTGAGATTACAGCAATATTCATGGCTTTGGAACAGAAATGTGACATCCAAGTGGCATTTCCCCTCACAATTTTTAATAGTGCTGAGAAGTCATATTTATAATTTTTTGGGGTCATGTTGCTGTGAGAATACAGCTATAATTATGTCCTTTGGATAGAAATGTGCTTCTAAGTGGCATATCTCCCTCACAATGTTTTAACAGTGCTAGAGAATCTATTTTATAATTTTTTCGGGTCCATGCTTCTTTGAAATGACAGCAATACACAGATCCTATTATAAAAAAATGTTGTTATCTAACAGACAATTGTATCTTCACCAATTGGACTCAAAGTGGGCTTCAAGGGGTCATGCTTTGAATTTTGGGGCAGTTTGCTGTGACATGGCAGCCTATACACTACAGAGTCCTAATTCTAAAATGTTGTTTCTAACAGACAATTGTTCTTCAAATTGACCAAAGTGCCAAGGGTCATGCTTTGAATTTTTGCGGGCATTTTCTGTGACAAGCAGCTAAACTACAGGTCCTATTCTAAAAATGTGTGATTCTAACAGACATTTGTTCTTCACAATTGACCAAAGTGCTCAAGGGTCATGCTTTGAATTTTTGGGGGCATTTTGCTGTGTGACATGCAGCTATACTACAGGTCCTATTCTAAAAATGTTGTCTTTACTAACTGACATTTGAGTTTCTTCACATTTGACTCAAAGTGGACTCAAGGGTCATGCTTTGACAATTTTTGGTGGGGCATTTTGCAGTGACATGCATCTATAACTACACGTCCTATTCTAAAAAATGTTGTTTCTAAAGACATTTGTTACTTCACAATTTGACAAAGTGGCTCAAGTTCATGCTTTAGAATGTTTTGAGGCATTTTGCTGTGACATTGCATCTTATACTAACTGGTCCTATTCTAATATGTTTGATTTCTAACAGACCTTTGTGATCTTCACAATTGGACCAAAGTGTCTCAAGGGTCATCTTGAATTTTTGGGGGCATTTTTTTTGCTGTGACAAGCAGCTATACTACAGGTCCTATTCTAAAAACTGTTGTTTTCTAAACAGACATTTGTTCTGCACGATATTGTCAAGAGTGGCTCAAGGTGATGGTGCGGAGTCTAAACAGAGAATATGGTAGGACATCTGTTAATGGAGCACATATTGCAAAAATGACTTGTTTTTGCAAGATCTTTAACATAGCTTTATCAATCCCTGTATTGAGAGAAAGGGGGGGTGGGGGGGGGGGGGGGGGGGGGGGGAAAAAAAGGGGGAGGGGCGGAAAAAACAAAAAAAAAAAAGGGGGGGGGGGGGGAGGGGATAAACAACCCATTAATACTATGAAAAAAAGAGAAACAAAGACATGGGGATTCCATCCTATTTTAAAAATGTGTTTTCTAGAATTAAACTGACTAAAAAACTTGCATGTACAAAATGCTGTTAAAAAATTCCTCAATTGTACAAGGGAGGGTAGAGGAAAACTTGACCAGATTTGTAGGTTTTATCAGAGAACATGGAGTATGGAGCACAGACAGAGAACAAAGTACAGAGACCATTTTTCCTCCAGCACTTGAGTAAATGAGAAAAAGAATTGCCACGATAAGGCGACCTGGGTGTACAGAGCGTTAACCCCAGTATTTCCAAGTGAAGCTCAATTGGTCCACACTCAATACGGAGGGGCAATCGCTACTCAGGATTTACTGAGTACAGAGGAAGTCTTGAGTTCTCTCACTTCCGCTTCCAGCACACTGCTTCAGCACGACAGTTTTCTTTCGCATCATCAGGGCATTTTAAACCTGCGTGTTAATAAGATGACGACGCCAGCCTGGGCTTTCACAGCACCCCACTGTAACTCCGGCCCTGGGTCATGCTGTGTGGCCCCGGAACAGGTCAAAGTCAATGACCAGTGAAACAAAATGGTGGTGAAAGACCCTTTTTCCGGCACTTTTAAATGTGTGGGGTCATGCAGGTTTGGGGCTCATGCTGTGAGCCCAGGACAGTTATATTCAATTTCAGTTCAACTAAAAATGGTGGTTGAAAGACTCCTTTTTTCCGTCACTGTTTAAATGTGGGGGTCCATGCAGGATTGGGGCTTCATGCTGTGGCCCAGGACAGTATAGCAATGTCCATTCAACTAAAATGGTGTGTTAAAGGACTCCTTTTCCGGTCACTTATTAAATTTGGGTCAAGCAGGTTTGGGCTCATGCTGTGTGCCCAGGACAGTGTATAGTCAATGTCCATTGAAACTAAAATGGTGGTTCTTGAAATGGACTCCTTTTTCCGCGACTTTTATAAATGTGGTGGGGTCATGCAGGTTGAGGGAGCTCATGCTGGGCCCATGACAGTTATAGTCCAATGTCAATTTCAACTAAAATGGGGTTGAAAGACTCCTTTTCCGCGGCACTTTTTAAATTGTGGGGGTCATGTACAGGATTTGGGGCTCATGCTGTGGCCCAGACATGTAAAGTCAATTGTTCCAGTGAAACTAAACAATGCGGTTGAGTTAAAGACTCCTTATCCGGCACTTTCTATTAAATGTGGGACTGAGGGTCAGCAGGTTTTGAGTGCTCAGTGCTGTGGGCGCCCAGGACAGGGTATAGATCAATGTCCGTGAAACAACAAATGTGAGTTGAAAGACTCCTTTTTCGCACTTTATTAAATGTAGGGGTCAATGCAGGTTTGGGGCTCAAGCTGTGGCCCCCGGACAGGTTATAGTCAATTGACCAGTTTCAAACTAAAATGGTGGTTGAAAGTACTCCTTTTTTCCAGGCACCTTTTAGCTATAATTGGGGGTCTCATGCAGGATTTGGGGCTCATGCTGTGGCCAGTACAGGATAGTCAATGTCACGGTTCAACTAAAATGGTGTGTTGAAAGACTCCTTTTTCTCGCACATTTTTAAATGTGGGGTCATGCAGTGTTTTGGGGCTCTGTGTGGGCCCAGGACAGGTATAGTCAATGTCCATGAAACTAAAATGGTGGTTGTAAGACTCCTTTTTCGGCACTTTTATAAATGTGGGTGTCAGCAGTGTTTGGGGCTCATGCAGTGGCCCAGGACAGGTATAGGTCCAATGTCCAGTGAAGACTAAAATGTGTTGAAAGACTCCTTTTTCCGTCACTTTTTAAAGTGGGGGTCATGCAGGTTTTGGGGCTCATGCTGTGGCCCAGGACAGGTATAGCGTCAATGTCCAGTAGAAGGCGTAAAATGGGGTGTTGGGAAAGACGTGCCGGTTTTTCGCGGCACTAGGTGTTTATAAATGGGTGGTGGGGGGGTCCATGGGCGGGGAGGGGGTGGTTGGGGGACTGTGCATTGCTGTGGGCCGGGGGGGGGGGCCGGGGGGGGACAGGTGAGTGTAGGTGGGGGTCGGGAAGGGAATGTCGTAGTTCAACTAAAATGTGGTTGAAAGACTCCTTTCCGGCACTTTATTAAATGTGGGGGTCCATGCAGTTTGGGGCTCCATGCTGTGGCCCAGGACAGTTATAGTCAATGTCCACTAGTGAAACTAAAATGGTGGTTGAAAGTACTCCTTTTACCGGCATTTTTTATAATGTGGGTCATGCAGTTTTTGGTGGGCCTCATGCTGTGGCCCATGACAGTATAGTCCAATGTCCAGAGAAACTAAAAGGTGTTGAAAGACTCCTATTTTCCGGCACTTTTTAAATGTGGGGGTCATGCCAGGTTTGGGGCTCATGCTGGGCCCAGGACAGGTAAGTCAATGTCCAGTGAAACATAAAATGGATGGGTTGAAGACTAGTTCCTTTTTCCGGCACTTTTTTAAATAGTGAGGAGTCATGCAGGTTTGGGGCTCATGCTGTGCCCAGGACTGTAAAGTCCCAATGGTCCAGTATATCAACAAAATGGTGGTTGAAAGCGACTCCTTTTTCCGCTCTTTTTAAATGTAGGGGTCATGCAGGTTTGGGGCTCATTGCTTTGGCCCAGGACAGTATAGTCAATGTCCCAGTTTCAACTAAAATGGTGAGTTGAAAAGACCCTTTTTTCCGGCACTTTTTAAATGTGGGGGTTCTGCAGGTTTGGGGCTCAGCGGGCCCAGGACAGGAATAAGTCAGTTAAGTTCCAGTGAAACAAAAATGGTGGTTGAAAGACTCCTTTTCCGGCACTTTTAAAATGTGGGTCATGCAGGTTTTGGGGCTCATGCTGTGGCCCAGGCCAGTTATAGTCAATGTCCAGTGCATACTAAAATGGTGGTTGAAAAGACTCCTTTTTCCGGGAAAAAAAAAAATACAAAAAAAACAAAAAAAAAAAAAAAAAAAAAAAAAAAAAAAAAAGCACTTTTTAAATGTGGGGGTCATGGCAGGTTTGGGGCTCATGCTGTGGCGCCAGGACAGGGATATATGTCAATGTCCAGTTCAACTAAAATGGTGGTTGAATAGACTCCTTATTTTTCACGCACTTTTATAAATGTTGGTGGTCCATTCACTGTTTGGGGCTCTGCTGTGGCCCAGGACAGGTATAGTCAATGTCCAGTTCAACTAAAAATGGTGGTATGAAAGACTCCCTTTTTCCAGGCACTTTTTAAATGTGGGGGTCATGCAGGTTTGGCTTCATGCTGCGTTTCCAGGCAGGGATATTCAAATGTCCAGTTCAAGTAAGATGAAGTTCAAATCATACTGCCATCTGGCACTTTTTAATTTGTGGTGATGTCAGGATTAAGGGTCAGCTGTGGTACAAGACAGGGATAATAAATGGTCTGTTGACTTTTTTTCTGTGACTTTTATAACCTAATTGTTGTTTTTGCCTAAGATGTAGGACGTAACCATTTGACAGTTGTGGATGTTTAATTTCAGCTTCTCCAGCCTTGTTTGGGTGTAATAATGAAGGTGTTTTGCTCTCCCATAGACTTTAATGGTAATCGCTCATAATCGATGGCGCACTATCAGAAAATCCATATCGATAGCGGCCGACTATCGACTATCGATCGATCTCGATAGCCAACGCAATCGCTCAACACTAGTCTTGTTGCCTCACAATTTTTAACAGTGGCTGAGAAGTCATATTTATAATTTTTTTTGGGGTCATTTGAGCTGTGAAATTACACAATAATTATGTTCTTGGAACCAGAAATGTTGAGTTTTTAATGGCATTCTTCCCTCACATAATTTTTTAACAGTGGCTGAGAAGTCAATATTATTAAAAATTTTTTTTGGGGTCATGTTTTGCTTGTGAGATAAAGCTATAATCAGGGTCCTTTGGAACCGAAAGGGGAGAAATGTGGCTTCTAAGTGGCATTTTCTCCCTCACAATTTTTTAACAGTGGCTGAGAACCTTTTTTATAATTTTTTGGGTCATCTGCTTTGAAAGCAGCAATTACTATACGTTCCTATTCTAAAAAATGATGTTTCTAATAGACACAATTCTTCACATTGTCCAAAGTGGCTCATGGGTACATGTTTTGGAATTTTTGGGGGCATTTTGTAGCTGTGACATGCAGCTATACCACAGGTCCTATATAAAAAATTGTTGTTTCTAACAGACATTTGTTCATCACAATTGTCAAGAGTGGCTCAAGGGTGATGGTGCGTCAGAAACATGAATATGTAGGACACTGTTAATGGACACATATTGCAAAATGACTTGTTTTTTCAAGATCTTTAACATAGCTATAAATACCTGTATTGAGACAACCCATTTAATATAATTAAAAAAAGAGAAACAAAGACATGGTGGGATTCCATCCTATTTTAAAAAATGTGTTTTCTAGAATTAAACTACAAAAAAAACTTGCACAAAATAGCTTTTAAAAAAATTCCTCTAAATTGTACAAGGGAGGAAACAGGAAAACTTGACCAGATGTAGGTTTTTTCAGAGGACATGGAGTAGGGAGCACGGACAGAGAACAAAGTACAGAGACAATTTCCTCCAGCATGTTGAGTAAAATGAAAAAAAAGAATGCCAAAGAAAAAGGGGCAACCTGGGTGGAACAGGAGCGTTAACCACCAGTATTTCCAAGTGAAGCTCAATTGGTCCGCACTCATACGGAGGGGCAAGCGCTACCCAGGTCTTGACTGTGTACTGAGGAAGGCTGGAGTTCTCACACTTCCGCTTCCGCACTCTGCTTCAGCACGACAGTTGTCGTTGCTGCGTCATCAGGGCATTTTAACCTGCGTGTTAATAGATGACGGACGCCAGCCTGGGCTCTCACCGCACCCACTATACCTGTCCTGTGCTGTGGCACAGGACAGGTATAGTCAATGTCCAGTTCAACTAAAATGGTGGTTGAAAGACTCCTTTTTCCGGCACTTTTTAATCTGGGGGTCAGACAGGTTTAATGGTCATACTGCGGTCCAGGACAGTTCTAGTCAATGTCCAGTGAAACTAAAATGGTGGTTGAAAGACTCCTTTTTCCGGCACTTTTTAATCTCGGGGTCAGAGGTTTTAGGGTCATGCTGCGGTCCAGGACAGGGTTTGTCAATGTCCAGTTCAACTAAAATGGTGGTTCAAAGACTACTTTCTTCCGGCACTTTTTAAATGTGGGTCATGCAGGGTTTTTAGGGTCATGCTGCGTTCCAGGACAGGGATATTCAAAGTCCAGTTCAGTAAAATGATGGTTCAAATAATACTGCCTTCTGGCACTTTTTAATTTGTGGGTGGGTGCAGGTTTAAGGGTCATGCTGTGGTAGAAGACAGGTATTGTGAATGGTGTTTTTCTTTTTTTTCTGTGGCTTTTTTTAGCCTAAGTGTTGTGGCCTAAGATTAGCAGGTATCCATTTGACTGTTGTGGGTGTTAATTCCAGCCTTCTCCAGCCCTGTTTGGGTGTAAGAATGAAGGTGTTGTCGCTCTCCCATAGACTTTAATGGTCATCGGAGATGATCGACTATCGACTATCGAAAAACCTTATCGATGGTGGCCAACTATCGACTATCGCCCGATGTCGATAGCCAACGTAATCGCTCAACACTACAAATAACCTTTCTGATCTGTGCCTTTACATTCAAAAGAGTGGATGGGCTCCATATTTGTAATGTTCTGTATTGAAGAATATAGTGCGCACTCTGGATGACATGTATGAAACCTGGAACTGACATGCCAGTTCTCAATTACAATAGAGTAGTGTAGAATGCAACAGTACGTGTGAAAGCGGCATAGCATGGTTCATAAATGTGGCGCATCGTATGTTCAACAGAAAAGACTCGACAGAATTCCTGACAGTCAGCTGGCCCCATGCTAAACAAGCTCTGTTTGCCAAAGGCAAAAAATACCAATTCTTTCCCAAAGAACATGACGAAAGTGAAAGAAACTAACAGGTCTCGCCGGGATTTCAGGTGCGCCAAGCAAGATGACTACCATTGTTACTTTTCATGGACATGCTATTCTAACGGCTTTTATTTTATTTCTATCCTGCTGTGATGTGTTTATAATCACTGAAAATACTACACTAACTCCAGATTGAGAACACTATTTATGGTAGATGCTATATTGGTTTAATTAATTTATATTATTTAATTTGATATTAATAGTATTTGATATAATTTTTAATTAATTTAATATTTTTGTATATTAAATAATTTTAAATTTCATTATTTAATTATTTTAACATTTTAAATTTTAATTATTTTTTATATAGGTTTATATTAATTGTATATGATTTTTGTATAGTTTTTATTGCTTGTGTGGTGTGATCGGGGAATTAATTGATATTTTGCCCTAATGGCAATTACAGTTTGTCTAGGACAGCTGTGCTCCCAGCGGCACCACTTTCAACAGGGTCTGGCATGTAACAACATTTCTGTGCCAAAGTTTGGCGTGACATATTCATAAATGTGTCTAATAGTACAAATCTGTCATGACATGGCTTTGTATAATTGGCACATACAAAAATGTCATTTCTGGGGCAGAATGCGCCAACTTTTGGCATATGACTGTTCATACATCTTTAGAACAGGGCTACAACGGGTTTTTTGGCTAAAAGCATGCCAGAGAACTGGAGCAACCCTGTTCATACATGTAGCCCTGTGTTGTTAAAGGATCTGCAATTTCAATCTGTAGTTGCTTGTCTTCCATTTGCACCAGTCTCAAATGAAACATTCCATGCTATAACCAAATACTATATTGCCACCATGAAGTTACTAAATCATGCCAACATGGGTGAATAACACCACCATATGGAGACTAAGTCAAACTACCATACTATGAATGCCAGCTGACAGCGACTGAATAATACCATTGTATTGGTTACACACAGAATAAATAACAGTTAAAATCATTGTCTAATAGGTGATATCTTCTGTGTCTGTGGTGGTTTGCTTTTCCACTATCTCATTATCCAGTCTAGATCATCATGGCCACTTCTGTTTATCAATTGCCTCTATTGAGTTTGCTGCACAGATATTTTTGGCCCTCAGATTTGAAGCACATCCCCATCTTCTGTAGCAACACAGGTTCCTTGTCCTTCTGCCCTTTCTCTACTCTGCACTGAAGAGGGACAAAAATCCCGAAACAGCGTTGTCTGTAGATGAGAGATACTGGCTTGGCTAAAAAATCCTTTTTGCTTTCTCAAGACTCGGTGGGTCAAAAGAAAAATTGAGGATTTGTTACAACCAACAGAGGGCGCTGTGGGCTTCTCAGCCCCTTTCCCATAATGCCTTGTGATATGCAGATGCTAAGTAGAGGGCGAAAAGGCAAAACAAAAACTCTACAAGCCGTTCGTTCGGTGCTCTCCTTAAGGAGAGATCTTCCCTTCCTGAGCTAACCGATGCCTCCTACACAGCCAGCCGGGTATCTTCTCTACTCTGCACTGAAGAGGGACAAAAATCCTGAAAAAAGCGTTGTCTGTAGATGAGAGATATGGCTTAGTTTAAAAATCCTTTTTGCTTTCTCAAGACTCGGTGGGTCAAAAGCAAATTGAGGATTTGTTAAAACCCAACAGAGGGCGCTGTGGGCTTCTCAGCCCCTTTCCCATAATGCCTTGTGATATGCAGATGCAAAGTAGAGGGCGAAAGGGCAAAACAAAAATTTCTACAACCCCGTTCGTTCGGGGCTCTCCTTAAGGAGAGATTTTCCCCTTTCCCTGAGCTACCTGATGGCCTCCCACACGGGCCAGCCGTATCTTCTCTACTCTGCACTGAAGAGGGACAAAAATCCCGAAACAGCTTTTGTCTGTAGTTGAGAGACACTGGCTTGGCTAAAAAATCCTTTTTGCTTTCTCAAGACTCGGTGGGTCAAAAGCAAATTGAGGATTTGTTACAACCAACAGAGGGCGCTGTGGGCTTCTCAGCCCTTTTCCCATAATGCCTTGTGATATGCAGAAGCTAAGTAGAGGGCGAAAAGGCAAAACAAAAACTCTACAAGCCGTTCGTTCGGTGCTCTCCTTAAGGAGAGCTCTTCCCTTCCTAAGCTACCCGATGCCTCCCAAAACAGGCCAGCCAGTATCTTCTCTACTTGCACTAAAAGAGGGACAAAAATCCCGAAGCAGCGTTGTCTGTAGATGAGAGACACTGGCTTGTCTAAAATTTCCTTTTTGCTTTCTCAAGACTCGGTGGGTCAAAAGCAAATTGAGGATTTGTTACAACCAACAGAGGGCGCTGTGGGCTTCTCACCCCCTTTTCCCCAAAATTTGCCTTTGTGATATGCAGATGCTAAGTAAAAGGGCGAAAAGGCAAAACAAAAACTCTACAAGCCGTTGTTCGGTGCTCTCCTTAAGGAGAGATCTTCCCTTTCCCTGAGCTACCCGATGCCTCCCACACAGCCAGCCAGTTATCTTCTCTACTCTGCACTGAAGAGGGAAAAAAGTCCCGAAACAGCGGTTTTGGTCTGTAGATGAGAGACACTGGCTTGGCTAAAAATCCTTTTTGCTTTCTCAAGACTCGGTGGGTCAAAGCAAATTGAGGATTTGTTACAACCAACAGAGGGCGCTGTGGGCTTCTCAGCCCCTTTCCCATAATGCCTTGTGATATGCAGATGCTAAGTAGAGGGCGAAAAGGCAAAACAAAAACTCTACAAGCCGTTCGTTCGGTGCTCTCCTTAAGGAGAGATCTTCCCTTCCTGAGCTTTCCTAACAGTGTTAGTCTGCTTCCACACACAATACTACACCAGACCCCATATACCTACATATACTACAAAAATCACACTGCTCTAGCTTTAATGCCCCCCAAACAATAATTGTGAAGTACAAAGAGTGCTCTTAAAAGTTATAGTCCCATGCAGATTAGGACACCACACAGATAATGCCCCTTCTAAAATGTCTCAGAGTATATAGTTACATAAATATAGAGCCCCCAAAGTGCCCCATAGTGAATAGCACTATAATACAGGACCGGTGTAACCAAACTTAACTTGACAATTAACATTATAATACTGAAACGGCACATACTGATTGCGCCGAAATAGAATCGACAAATCAATTTTTTATGACGTTTACGCACCTTTAAATATTAAGATATGAGGCAGAAATCTGCTTTGGGCATTCCGCCTCATTTACCTGTTCAAATTCTGTGCTTGCAAGCGCGGAATTTGAAGGAGGAAATTAATGCGTTCTCTGCCCGAAGTAGTTAAATTGTGTGAATGTATCCTTACACACCAGACCTAATCTGGTATTGGTACTGAAAAAATGGAAGTGTATAGAATGAGTAGTCAAATCTTCATAGGCAAGTTAAAATTGATATAATAATTCTGTGCTAACTTAAAACTTTAATTGATATTCACAATCATTTTTGTAGTTTCTGTACTTTTTTATATTTTGGCTGTAAAATCTGGTTCTCAATACATTTTTTGCAGACCAGATAACAATATTATCAAAGATCCTCCAATATTATTGATAATAGTCCCTGGCTCCATCAGGTTATGGATTCCTGTGATCAACTCTTTGCTCCTCATGTATATGTGAAAAAATTAAAACTTTAGATTTGGCATGTAGATTAGTGATTATAGCATTGACAGTAGAGCAGTTAACATTGCATCATTTTCACCCTGCATACATGGTCTACAAGAAATTACTTTTGTCTTTAATACAAGGTATGATGAGGGAGTTCCAGGTCACAATATAAATTGAATACTAAATTGTATTTACATGATTCCCATGACCTAAATGACCCCTACAGGAAGATGATCTTTAGTGCCTGTGGGTGACCACATAATTTATGTTGACCTCAGAATGTCAGGATAGCTCGCCTGCTTCCTATAGAAAATCATGGACTTGAGATGTGCTTCATTCAGAGGTGTGTTTGACTTAGGATCGAAAGCATCATTGCCAGAGTAATAATAAATGGTTGTGGTGATAAAGATATTTCACACATAGGGATTTTTAAAAGCCTAAATATTTTAGAAATAATGATTAAATGCCATAGTTATTGCTACTACTGATACAGTATTGCCAAATGTGGAATTCAAAGCCATTAAACATTTGAAGTTTATAAAAACGCCTTGAACATTGCTCTCAACTTGGTTCTTAGTATTTCTGAAAAAGCTGAATTAAAGCTATAGATTCAGTATAGTTTAATGTAATGTGATCAGGGGCGTTGCTAGGGTCCCAAAACATCCGGGGCCCGGGCCTTCTGTGTTATGTTTTGCTCTGTAGGGCTGGGTTCACACAGCATTTTTCATGCCCCATTGTGAGCTGTGGCATGGATTTTTACAGAGAAACTTATATCCCTGTCACTAGTTGTATGCCTATTTCAATAACTGTTGAAAAAAGAATCTAATAGAACGTATACTTATTCATAAAATAGAAGGGGAAAATTCACATTCACATTAGCTCACTGTGAATCTGCAGACAATGTGCAGCCAATTACAAAGGGCACTACCATGGCCTGTAATTGGCTGCACAAGGACCTGCTGTGTCACTTGAATTAGTGGGTTCACAAGGGGAAATATTTTTATTTTTAAATCCTCCCTTTAAGGACTGATAAACTACAAGTAGTTTTGAAACCCCCCTGTAGGGCCTGGTTCAGATCTGTGTCAGGATTTTTGCTGTGGATCCATCAGAGCTCTGCCATAGTGTTTGTTGTGGGGACAGAAAAAATCACAAACAAACTATTCTTCCTTCTCAACTACAGACACCACAGCAGAAACCTGCGGACCCACTGTAATGAATAGGATCCATTGGGTTTCCGTGGGTGTCTGCAGTGAACAGATCCCCCTGGTTTTCTGTTTTTCACATCAGGGCCTAAAGTAGACATATATTTTATCACAAAAATTGTTCTGATCTGCGAAATAGATAATATTTTCATCTATATAAAACAATAAACTCCAGAACAATTAAAAACTCCTAAAAATTGCACAGTTGTGTTTTTTTCCTAACTCCAACTCACAAAGAATTTGTTTTTTTATGTACATATGGTGATTCAGTGGTACCATCAAACATACAACTCGTTTCAGAAAAAAAGGGGGGGCCCCACCAAAGGCAAAGTAAGAAAAGCTTTCTGACCTGGACAAAATTAGCGCTTCTGACGCACTGTTGTGTCCAGCACAGAAAGCATTTACAAAACAGAACACACAAGTCCAAAAGTGACCATGTTTGTGCTGTTGTCCCCTATGGAACCCCGTGTGGGATCTGTTGGGATGTGTTTTTCCCATATTTTCACATATCCCAACACAGGTCCAAAAGGAGCCACAGCACAGTGTGACCCAAAACTAAAAGAATAAAGACCTGCCTGCTCTTCTGTATATGGTGGAGGGGTCACCCTGCCCTGCAGGAAAACTCTGCAGTGTATTTTGGAGAATTTCACTATGGGGAGCACAGAGGGGACACCACAGCAGAAGGCAGAAAAACTGTGGGAGAAGGCAGGTACAATCCTCTGATGTCCAGCAGCCTGCAGGACTCTTATATCCTCTCTCACCTGAACCATTGCTTTATGTTGTCCACGTGACATGGTGACCCTAGCTGCTGGCTGGCAGTGATGTGAGGGCTTCTTGTGGGTCACCCCCTCCCTCCAGCCTCTCCTCTCCCTCCAGCCTCTCCTCTCTGGGGCTCTAGCATTGTACAGAGGGGAGGGGGGAAGGAGGAAGCCTGCACGGGACAAATAGTTTTGCTGCCTGCTCCCCGGCCCCTCACCCATCAATCACTCTCTGAGCACGGGTTTCACATGGCAGCTGACATGAGGGCGGCCCCTGCTTTCAGTGGTGTCGGGCAGTGTCTGATGACACAGCCCCTGTGTTGCTCCTGTTTAAAGAGCCCTGGGCAGCCGTTCGGCTGCAGGAGATTTACCAGCTGTCGCTGGGTCCAGGAAACTTCCCCTATTTGCGGGAAGCTCTCGGACCTTCCAGGACAGCTGGTAAGTAAGAGATTCGGGGCACAGGCTGTTTCATTCGGGGCTTGTGCCCCGAATAAACCAGCCTAGCAACGCCCCTGAATGTGATACTATGGCTTTCTATGTTATTTGATCTTTGATACAACAAAATTCATTAAAAAGCATCAAAAAAGTTGAGATAACCCCCTGTGCTGTGATATCTTGGTGCATTATCTGTCAAGTTTAGCTTTGTTACCTCTGTATATAGACACCATAACAGTTCCTCCAAGGGTGGTCACACACCTGTCTTGGTTATGTTCATAAGTAGGTTAATAATGTAGAGCATGCTTGTATGACACAATCTAACGTTTGGATTTTGGCAGTGGATATACTGAGGATGGATAGTTTGTGCTGCTATCTGAAGGGGTAATCTCCATTGTCATGAACTGTGTCAATCCTCAAGTTTTTCTCACAAAGGCCCCCAGGTCTGCCATCAGTATCCACATATAACATAGTAATTTTAACTTGAAAAAAATCTCCTAAAAAAAGTCTCCCTTATAAAAATAAGGAACAGTAAAAAAAAAAAATAATGAAGTTGATATAATGATGGCGTAAATGCTGTGTTTTCTTACACCACCCAAAAAAAAGTAAAAATTAACCAATAAATTATATATCCCAAAATGGTGCTAAAAAGCTACAATCTGTGCTACATAAAACAAACCCTCATACAGCTATTGTGACTGAAAAATGATGAGTCTCAGAAACCATGCTATGACCTGGCCATGGTGCCTAGGAACTACTATGATATGCCACAATATTAAATGAGCTAAATAAATATTTTCCTTATCTGATCACCATGGGTTGAGTGATAGTGTTACAAAAATAGGGATAAATAAAGAATTGTTATAGAGAATTGCAGGCCAGGTAATATTAGCAAGTTGTGCTTTTTTTGCTCCAACACCAGCAAAGTATCTTTTGCACAACTGAGATTTTTTTTTCAGTAAGCTGCCTGTCTTGCTAAAGAAATTTGTGAAGTAGTCCACCGCAAGTTAAATAACATTTGGTATACGTTATATATGATATAGAAAAAAGAACATTTGCTGTGAAGTGATCAGTTACGGGTAAGTGTAAAAATACTTCTCCGGCAGTGACTTGACTGCTAACACCATATGTTTAGGAGTGCTGTAGAAATGAAATCTGTGTCAGGTTTAGAATTGAAACAGCAATGTTTAAGGCCTTTATTAAACTACAGAACATCTGTTTGTTAAAAGTACATCCCACAGAATGAGATAGAATATCTGTATTGAGAGTGAGTGAATGTGAAAGTATGGTATTGCACACCTTAATTGAAATAGTAAAGCCTAAACTGTATTACTGGAGTAGAGGACCCTAACGGCATCAACTGCTTTAACCTCAAATACAGCAGTGACCTTTACTCATTTCATCTTACTGAATATTCAGACTGTGTAACCATGCCAGAACTGGAAACTAAAATTGATATAATTCACAGCTTGTTTCTGCAGATCCAACACCCGCATGGCCAATAGTTTTTCTGTGAGTATATCTCAGGTACTTTAGATGGTAGCTACATTAAAGCAGCATTCCTACATAATAAAGTTATGGTATTGACATGATTGGAGATGGTTTGTTTGCTGAGATATCTAGTTATCCTGAGAATGAACTGACTGCAGTGCTAATTTAGTACTGTGTCTGCTTCACTGTTTTTCCCTGCCAAATGGCAGGCATTTATTCCCTCAAATTAAAGGGCATATCAAAGTTATTCTGTTCTATGGGAGTTCCGAGTACAGCAGAGCACCATGTTTAGCTGTGCTCGGAACTGCCATAAAAAGAATGGAGAGTCAAGCACAAGCGCGACTGGCTCTCTATTCTGAGCTGAGACTTTCGGGGGCCTGTTCCTGTCCCAGAGGTGATACATACACTTATCAGACTTTGATGACATATTCAATCAATATTCCCGCAAGTTCTATGGTGGGTATAACTGTAAAAAAGAGATCAATAATTTCTTCTTCTGAATGGCTAGAAGTTGGTAAAAAGGCATATTATGTTCACAAATAAAACAGAGCCTGAACCCTCATGTGGCACACTGCTTACCATGCGTAGACCAGATAAGGCTATGTTCACATGGTGTACTGCGCCGCTGATCAGCGCATACTCCCAAGGCGCGGGGGGTCGGAAGCCCACCGACCCCATAGACATACATTACTCGCGGCACGTAATCGCCGCATATAAATGTCACTTATCTCCCCGCGCGTACAATACTGTCTCAACAACAGTATCCAAATGTCAAACGGAGTCAAAAGTATGCACTTTGACTATATGTTTCTACCTTTGTACTCAATGAACACGTCACTTTGTATGCTTTGTATCATCCAAAAATATACATTTAACGTATCGGCAAAGCACTGTGTGAACCCAGCCTAACAGGTTCAGTAATACATTTTTAGAAGGAATAACAGAGGAACAGAAAAACACAGTGTTCTAGAAGAAGATGTTCCAGAATTGTTTTTACATAGGGAACACGATAATTTATTAAAACAGGCATGTCAAGAATGGCTACAATTTTTCTTTAACATCATTCAATGACAGTATTGTGGCAGATATCAGTTATATACATAATTACATCACACAGTTAAATCCAATGACTCATAAGTGACATTTTCTCTGATTATATCACTTTACTATTTATTCTATATGCAATTGTTACGGGTCATACCACAGTTCGTTCCGTCAGATGCAGCTGCACTCTTTTACCATTGTCCCAGAAAATGCAGTACCTCCGTTCCCTGTTCTGATGGCTAGCTGGCTCTCCTGTCACTGTCTCCACCCTAGAGTGTATTGGCACTGGTTGTTCTAAAAGGCCTGCACACACCAGACAGCTTTCCCAGGAGCAAATTAAAGATCTCCTTAGTCCCCTTAAAGGACACCATTCTTTGCCAGTTTGTTGGTGTGCTTTACTGTGTCTGCAATTAGAGACTTGTGTGTATAATTTTCCAGTTTTGAGCTCTGGTTTGTTCCCAACCAGTTCATGATTGAACTTCATTTGTTTTAACCTGTGACCCTTTTACCACTGAATGCCGCCTGCCCTGACCTTCTGCTTTTGACACAATCATGTTTCTCCATGACCCTTCTGTACCACACCTGCATGTCAGCTGTCACCATACATGACTACGTCAGTGGAAGCGACCTAGGAATTCCCTGCAGTGAAGTCTAGATCCTTTGCATACAAGGTTAAAGGGTGAATATCAGAGAACTCCTTAGACTCAGTTTCTTGGCTTAGCCTGGCCTTATGCCAAAACTGTAAATGACATGAAAGATCCACTACCTGTTCATGGCAAAATCTAGACTGCGACAAAGACTACTCATCACTGCAAAGTTTGTTGTCTTCATATCTTTGGGTCATTGCATTTTCAGCACCTTCTCCATCCACACAAACTTCCCATCCTGCTGTGCCTCTTCCCTCCTTCTTTCTTGCGTGCCTGATAAAAGCAGTGATAGTGGTACTGCAATCGAACACATCGTATGTCTTATTTGTATGATAAAATATTTTAAGATATCGGTGCATATTTCTATCATCTGTCATCCTATTCCAGTCAGTTGATGACAACTGCATCATATTTATTACAACTGAGAAAAAAAAATACTTAATATTTAACATCTGTCATTCACTATGACAGCCTCACTTAAACTAAGGTATGTAGAATTCCCTAGTGGAGGTGAGCTTTTGAGCTATTTTCACTTGTGAAATGGCATCCGTCAGAGGTTTAATTGTTTTGAACAAGTCTAATGGGAATTATCTGCATACATTTGGCTCACCTGATTCCCTCTAGATTTAACGACAGGCAGTATTTGCAGCTATCGTGTGTGGTGCTAACATATTTTGTACAGATAATGGGGTCAGTCTGTAAGCCAAGTTTGCAAATAGTATGAGCTACAATTCAGGTCCTCCATTTAGATTGTTTGGGGGGGCATTAAGTGGGTGCAAATGCATGTATACTTTAAAGCATGGAGATATGGACACATATTTAATAAATTTACAGCTATCAATGACACTTTAATGAAGATTGTTATATTTGAAGGGAAGGGTAATCGCAGATTGTGGGAAAAATTACCTATGTGATAGAATGACTGAGATCTTGTGTAACTAAAAATGGATTGTCACAGACTACCTATAATATGAGATTATAGAAGGGGAAGAATATATTGGAGTATGTCTTATGTGACTATTATCACCAGGACTGCAATCAGGGTAATACTGGCAATTCTACTGTCAGGGTCCCTGATGAAATTTAAAAAAGGGGTCTGTTGATATGGTGCAAAATAGGAACTGTTAGTGGAGGAGGGTGGGGAAGGGCAGCAGGCAGCTGCTTCAGCTGTACGAAGCTCTGAAGACCAGAAATTATTAATGGCAGCCTTGATTACCAACGTTTCCTTAGCTATTAGTAGAGGTGACTAGCTGCTCTAGTAATTGTAAATGTAACATTTTTACATTTGACACTTACAAAGAATTAAATAAGTTGTCTAGGTAATAGGATACTGCTGCCCTATGAAAATAAAAATACTTACCTCTGCTCTCAGCTTGTACATAGCAATGTGCCATCGTCAACTTGCACCAGTCTTCTACTATCTTATGGTCTGTTGTGAAACAGGACATCACTGCTGTAGGTAATCAGGGGCTATTGGATGATATCACCGTTCAGAGCACTTGCTTTTGAATGGTCACATCATTGCACATGACTGATTGGCTGCAGTGGTTCAACAGAAGACTGGAAGATAGCAGAAGACCAGTGAAGAGCAGGGATGGCGCAATGTTGGATCCCAGGTCAGAGGAGGAGTATATATATATATATATATATACATATATTAAATATATATATATATATATATATATATATATATATATATATATATGTATATATATATGGCAGTGATATCCTATTTAAAAAATAAAATTATGACCTAAACAACCCCTTTAACAATTGTTAGACCAATGTATCTTTAAAGAGGAAACCTCTGGCTAAAACTGGCCTGGCAATGATTAACTTGAGGAGTGGAATTTAAGAAATCCCCTCATCTTCTCCAGGCACTCTTACAATGGAGTCTGGAATTAGCTATTCAGATCTGCAGGTCACAGACCTCACAGAAGTCATCATTTGAAAGGTGAACACAGTAGCAATGACAGAACTGGAGAGTATTCTTTCAAAGGCATAAGTAAGAGCCAACAGATCCATTGGATGTCACAATCCAGAGTTCAGGACAGAAAATAAAGAAAATGTCTGACTTAAAAAATAACAAAAATAGTCTACATCTGAATAAAATAACAATAAATCTATGCACCTTTGTTTTCATGGCAGTTTCAGTGCTGAGGCTGCCTTTGTCTCCATTCTCCATTTAATTTCTGCAATTCTGGTTAGCATGTGTCTTGATGTTAGCCATCATATGCCATTCTTTTGACATCATGTCCGTAGCGGGCAAAAGGTCATTTTATTGTAGATTACAGGGCAGTAGCATGTGACTGCTGAAGCCACTGATTGGTAGCAATAGGAACTGCAGCATGTAAAAAGAGAACAAAATCACCACCACCACCATATATGGGTTGGTTAATGTTAGAAAAGCATAAACTATACAAAAATGAGAAAATCCCAAGGTCAAGACAATAGGAAAAATCTAGGATGAGTAGGGTCAACCACAGGCATTTAATATGGGTGTTTATATAGAAACTGATACTCCAGTAATGAGAACGAGAAATTGGCTTGGTTTGTATAATAGAGCTACATGGCATCATCAGAAGCAGCCCATAAGTAAGTACAGCAACGAGGAGTGACATAAAAATATTAATTTGCTGGAGATATAGAATGTGGTATTGTAGTACAGACATAATGACACAAGATCCTGGACAAACTGTGCATATACAGTATATAACAAAAATATTGAAAAATAAATTTCAATTTTCGCTCCTAGACAATTCTTTCTCATTAATAAAACATGAACAACAGAAAACATAACAAATGTTGTCAAAGGTTGATTACTGTATTTGCTCGGTTTTAGCCAATGGCTACCCTCCAGCTTCACCACATTATACATCTCTGCATTTTAGCGGGTATGTGAGGAAAATTGAGTCACAAATGATAAGTCATCCGCCCCCTCCAACTTCATAACTCATGTCACTCAGATTGCAGAAATCACCCCAGCTCCACCAGGAAGCCTCAATTAATTAGCCCCAGCTCACATGCATTGCAAATTCACATCCATAAGAAGCCACCCCAGCAGGGGAGACCAGTGCAACAAAGGATCCTCATTTAAATTCATTAGCACCTGACTCAGGCAAACACACATGGGCTCTCACAAAGCCTGGAGGACAAAGGGCAAGGAGACAGCCGGGCACCGATATTTCATAAGGATTTATGAGAGAATCATGTATAACAGGTCCACCCAAGTTTCATATTTTAAAATATGAAACTTTCCACACGTCCCGCTGCCACTCCCATGGTTCTAGGAGGCAGGGTAAGGGAGAAATCCAAATCTGGCCTTAGAAACCAAATAGGAGGGGCATGTGTGGTACCAGGTCGTAACTTAGGTCCATCTGGTTCCGATGGTACCACTGGTTCAGTTCTGTGCTAAGGCCCTGGCACAGTATGGCACACTTTGTGTTTCAGCCAAAAAACTGCATGACCCCAAGAGGGAGGAGTATGCAGGCCGTCCCAGGGGCATGAAGGGGAGTATAGGGATCTGTCTCAGGACTGTTAAAAGCAGAAGCCCAGGTTTGCCCATTGTCGTTCTCTTTTGGAAGGGGTTACACCAAGTTTACAGGAGCGTCCAGAACCAGCAGGCCACATTTCACGCCGGTGTGGGCCCAGCACAAAGCCAATCTAAGGTAACTAGACAAATCTTGCTACCTCTTTGTTTGTAACCATACTCATATTTGCACCTCTGACCAATATCTGTATAGTATTGTCCCTATGTATATATTGTCTGTCTAGTGCGCCCTCCAAGGTGAATTACATATATAAACTTTAACCTGAGCTAGTCTATTGTCTTGATAATCGACCTCACCCGCCTTATACTCGGTCTTTAAAATATAGCTACCCCCAAGGCTTTTTCCTGGCCTTGTTGTAAGTCGGTAACGGACCAGTCTTTTAACCAACGATGGACTGGTGGCAGTTTATTGGGCTGACAGAGCTCTGTTTAACCAGCGTTGGTAAACAGATCTCTCCCAACCGTTCAGGTTGTGGGTGAGTAGTGTGTCCTCTCGCACTCCCTGGGTCTTCCTGTGCCCCTGTGGACAAGGGTTAACTGTGAAACTGTATCTGGCTGACCTTGTCATGATACACCCCAAGTCAGGCCGTCAACTCTCGAGTGGGCTTGGCCGGGTTTTTCCTAACAGGGTACTTGGATGTATCGTTGTTCAAATCTGTCCTTTCTCTGTTCAATACTTGTTTGACTGAAATGTATGGTTTGGGATGTCACGAACCTTGATTTTTTTCACTCTGACCATAACCCTAAGTCTAGCTCTTATCCTGAACATAAGCCAAACCCTACGTAAGAGTTAGTTTTTTTTTTCTTTTTACTGAGTTTAAATGGGTTACAGAACCTGTTATCCAGCACTTCCAGTCCCACAGTACTTTCACCCCAAGGTCTCTTTCAGTCCAATGTAAGTTACTATATATTGTCATTTGGCTTTGAAGTGACATCAGATGGAAGAAAAGTGACAGCACTGTGGAGCCAGAAATGCAATGGCAAATCAATAATTTTACCCATTCAAATACAATATAAAATGCAAACTCTTACCCCAATTTACAGATAGGGTTACAGTTGAAGTAGATATTTTGGCAAAGCTCACCAAAATTCTGTTTGGAGTGACTTGAAACAAAAAGCTTGGATTTGGGACGAATTTGACCCTAACTTGAATCCAAACTGTAACACTAAAATGTAACAATAATCTGTTAGAAGATGTATATACATTTGAGTAGCAATAAAACAACAAAAAAATGGGCTAAGATATACAAAATAAAAATTTGGTGACAAACACAGACTAACAACAATTCGATAAAAGATCAACAAAAACAGATTAATGATCATACCAATACTTTATTGATGTAAACACATTATGACAAAAAATGTCATATTTTATCCAAGAATGAAAAAATGCATGCTCTACAACTCTACCATATTAGTGCAAAATTTATAAACATATGTAAAAATATATATGTAAGCCAAATATCACAAATGCATAACATCATCTTACATGTCAAGAAGTAAAAAAATGTGGCATCCTCTCCTTCTATTTACCTTTGAGCTATTCATGAGTTAGTTAGGTATTTGCATTTTTTTCTTATGGACATGTAAAATGAAGTTATGCATTTGTGAATTAATTTGATTTATGATATTTTTTGGCTTATTTATTATCATTATTATTTTACTATTTATTTATTATTTATACATTTTTATATATGTCTATACATTTTGCCGTAAAAGAGTGAAGAAATCAGGCGATACCTTTTAGAGGCTAACTGAGTATATTTGATGGTGAGCTTTCGAGAGAACTAGCTCCCTTCTTCAGACATGATGTTATACAAGAAATTGAAAATTCACAGACTTTTTATACACAAAGACCTGGACCTTCAAAGAATCTCAGAATTCTTAACAATAACAAAATGCAATATAAGCAGAAAGTCATTTACAGCAGGTCAAGCAGTCAACTATTGGAAACTTGTGAGGCGTGACAGGGGGGTCAGTATTCCTGCGTCTTATCTAGCCCGCATCAGGCCGTGATTTTGTGACCATCACTGTTCACACATAGTTCGACATAAAGCTGGCATGAATATTTAGCCCATTTTGCAGAGTCTGAAATTTTTGCATTAATTTAAATTCCCACTCCTTTCTCTCCCTCTGCGTCTTAAAGTGTCCCATTAAAACCATAATTTTCAGATCTTCAATACAGTGGTCCTCTCTAGAGAAGTGTTGTGCCACTGGAAGATCAGTTCTGCTGTTATTAATAGTGAATCTATGTGAGTTCATGCGCTGGCTGAGTCTCTGCCCTGTTTCCCCCACATAAAGGCCTGTGATGGGACATTGCATACACATAATCAGATACACCACATTGCTAGACCTGCAGGAAAATGTCCCCCTAGTTCTGTGCACCTGCTGTGACTGTGGGACAGGTACACTGTCAGCAGTGTGAATTTTGCCTGCAGGTCTTGCACCTGTTTTGCAGGCAGGGTGAGGTGCCCATTTTCAGTTGGGGCCTTCAGGGCGCTCCGGGAAAATTTAATTACCCGCGGTTTTTGGGGTGCCAAAGGAAAGGGAGGCGGGACGGGAAAAATGTCTTTGAGCTTTGACATTT
The DNA here is from genome assembly GCA_025379985.1 of Phyllomedusa bahiana. Taxonomy (NCBI): domain Eukaryota; kingdom Metazoa; phylum Chordata; class Amphibia; order Anura; family Hylidae; genus Phyllomedusa; species Phyllomedusa bahiana. Next base: position 53,553 of record JAODAL010025089.1, read on the forward strand.
TTTCCAGTCCCCCCTCTCCTTTCCTTTGGGAAAACCCCCCAAAACCCTGCGGCGATTATTGTCCGGAGCCCCCCTGAAAGCCCCAATGAAAATGGCCCCCCACCTGATGCAAAACAGGTGCAAAAGACCTGCGGGCACATTCACACTCTGCAGTTACCTGCCCCAAGAACAGCGAGCACAAACTAGGGGGACTTTTTCCTGCAGGTCTGCATGTGGTGTATTGTTATGTGTATGTAATGTCCCATCACGGGCCTTTGGGGGGGGAAACGGGCAAAATCGCCAGCGCATGAACTACATAGATTCACTATTTTAACGCAGTTTTCCCAGGGGACAAACTTTCTAGAGAGGACCACGTATTGAAGATTGAAAATTTTGGTTTTTTAAGGGGGCATTTAAAAACGCAGAGGGGAGAAAGGAGGGGAAATTTTAAAATTTTAATGCAAAAATTTCAGATCTGCAAAATGGGAAAATTTATTCAGCCGCTTTATGCGAACTTTTGTGAACGTGATGGTCACAAATCACACCCCTGATGGCTGAGATAAAGCAGGAATACTGACCCCCTCTTCCGCCTCAAAAGTTTTCCGATAGTTGACTGCTTGCCCTGCTGTAAAGACTTTTTTGCTTATATGCATTTTGTTTGTTAAGAATTTAAGTTTTTTGAAGGCCCAGTTTTTGTGTTAAAAAGTCTGTGAATTTTCTTTTTCTTGTAAAAATATGTCTGAAGAAGGGAGCTAGTTTCTCGAAAGCTACCATCAAAAAATACTCAGTTAGCCTCTAAAAGGATCCCCTTTTGTTTTTTTCACTCTTCTACTACTTTCTTTGGAAAAACCGGTAAAACATAATTTTTATACTTTTTTGCAGGAAGGGAATCCTCCCCTTTAAGGAGAGCACCGAACGAACGGCTTGTAGAGTTTTTGTTTTGCCCTTTTCCCCCTCTACTTAGATCTGATATCACAAGGCATTATGGGAAAGGGGTGGAAGCCCAAGCCCCCCTTGTTGGTTGTAACAAATCCTCAATTTGTTTTTACCCCCCCGAGTCTTGAGAAAGCAAAAAGGATTTTTTAGCCAAGCCAGAACCCTTCATTACAGACAACGCTTTTCCCGGGTTTTTGCCCCTCTTCGTGAAAGGTAGAAAAGATACTGGTGGTGTTTTTGGGGAGGCATGGGTGCTCGGAAAGGGGAAGATCTCCCCTTTTAAGGAGGCACCCGAACGAACGGCTTGTAGATTTTTTGTTTTCCCTTTTCGCCTTCATTAGCATTTGCATATCACAAGGCATTATGGGAAAGGGGCTGAGAAGCCCCGCGCCCCTGTTGGTTGTAACAAATCCCAATTTGTTTTGCCCCACCGAGTTTGAGAAAGAAAAAATGTTTTTTTAGCCAACCAGTATTTCATAAAGCCAACCTGTTTCGGGATTTTTGCCCCTCTTCGTGCAGAGTAGAAAAGATACTGGGGGCGTGTGGGAGGATGGGGTAGTCGGAAGGGAAATCTCTCCTTAAGGAGAGACCGAACGAACGGTTTTTTTTGGTGGTTTTTGTTTTCCCCTTTTCCCCCCCTCTACTTTGTTTCTGCATAACAAGGCATTTGCTTTTGAAACCCCGGTTGGGCTTCCAGCCCCTTTTCCCATAATGCCTTGTGATTTTTGCAATGCTTAAGTAGAGGGGGGGAAAAAAAAGGCAAAACAAAAACTCTACGCCTTGTTCGGTGTCCCCCTTAAGGAGAGATTTCCTTCCCTGAGTCCCCGATGCCCCCCACACAGACCAGTATTTTTCCTATTTGCACTGAAGGGGGAAAAAAAACCCGAAACGGGGGTCTGTATAGAGAGATATGGTTTGGATAAAAAAATCCTTTTTGTTTTCTCAAGACTTGGGGGGGTCAAAAAAAATTGAGGATTTGTTAAAACCCAAAACAGGGGGCGCTGTGGGCTTCTCAGCCCCTTTCCCAAAATTGCCTTGTGATATGCAGATGCTAAGTAGAGGGCAAAAAGGAAAAAAAAAACTCTAAAAAAGCCTTTTGTTGGGTGCTCCCCTTTAAGGAGAGATCTTCCCTTCCTGATGCTACCCGATGCCTTTCCCACCAGCCAGCCCAGTTTTTTCTTACTCTGCACTGAAAGGGGGGAAACAAAAATCCCCGAAACAGCGTTTTTTTCTTTGAAAGTTGAGAGATATTGGCTTGGCTAAAAAATTTTGGTTTCTATTGACATTTTTCCCAGCCCCCCCTTCCTTTCCTTTCAGCAACCCCCAAAACCTCGGCGTATTTTTTCCCCGGAGCCCCTGAAAGCCCCAACTAAATGGCACCTCACCCTGCCTGAAAAACAGGTGAAGACCTGCAGGCACATTCACACGCGCAGTATACTGTCCCACAGTCCAGCAGGTGCACAGAACGGGGGGAAAAATTTTCCTGCAGGTCTTAAAATGTTGGTTTTTATCTGATTTTGTATGCAATGTCCCATCACGGGCCTTTATGGGGGGGAAACAGGGCAGGGGACTCAGCCAGCGATGAACCACATCGATTCACTATTAAATAACAGCAGAACTGTTTTTCCAGTGGCACAAAAATTCTAGAGGGGACCACTGTTTTGAAGATCTAAAAATTTTGGGTTTTAAAGGGGGCATTTTTAAAACGAAAGGGGAGAAAAAGGGTGGGAATTTTAATTTAATGAAAAAAATTTCAGATTGAAAAGGGGTTTAAATATTCATCCCCAGCTTTTTGTCGAACTTGTGTGAACAGTGATGGTCACAAATCACGGCCTGAAGGGGCTGTAGATAAGGCGGGAAATTACTAAACCCTCTGTCACCCCTCACAAGTTTTCCGTTTGTTGATGCTTGACGTGTAAAGACTTTCGCTTATATTGCATTTTGTTATGTAAAAATTCTAAGATTCTTTGAAGGTCCGGGGTCTTTTGTGTATAAAAAGTTGTGAATTTTAAATTTTTGTATAACATCTTTTTCTGAAGAAGGGAGTAGTTCTCTCAAAGCTCCCATCAAATATATCATTTAAATTAAAAAGGGTATCGCCTGATTTCTTCACCTTTTTTCTAATCTTTTATGGCAAACACGGTAAAAAATCATACTTATACATTTGCAGGAAGGGAAATTCCCCCTTAAGGAGAGCACCGAACGAACGGCTTGTGAGTTTTTTTTTTTCCCTTTTCGCCCTTATTAGCATCTGCATATCAAAAGGATTAGGGGAAAAGGGGGTTGAGAAGCCCACGGCCCTCTGTTGGTTGTAACAAATCCTCAATTTCTTTTGACCCACCGGTCTTGAGAAAGCAAAAAGGATTTTTTTAGCCAACCCCGTATCTCTCATTACAGAAAACGCTGTTCCGGGTTTTTTGCCCCTTTCATGCAGATAAGAAGATACTGGCGGCTGTGTGGAGGCATGGGTAGCTCGGGAAGGGGAAAGATTCTCCTTAAGGAGGCACCAAAACGAAGGCTTGTAGAGTTTTTGTTTTGCCTTTTCGCCCCTTATTTAAATTTGCATATCACAGGCATTAGGGGAAAGGGGGGGAAAACCCCCAAAAGCCCCCTTTTTTTGGGTTGTAACAAACCCTCAATTTGCTTTTGAACCCCCCCGAGTTTGAGAAAGCAAAAAGGATTTTTTAGCCAAGCCAGTATCTCTCATCTAACCCAACGCTGTTTCGGGATTTTTGTCCCTTTTCAGTGCAGAGTAGAGAAGAAAATGGTGTGTGGGGAGGCATGGGTAGCTCAGGAAGGGAAGATTTTCCCCTTAAGGAGAGCACCGAAGAACGGTTGTAGATTTTTGTTTTCCCTTTTTTCGCTCTACTTTAGCATTGCAATAAAAAGGCATTTGCTTTTGACCCACGCTGTGGGCTTCTCAGCCCCTTTCCCATAATGCCTTGTGAATGCAGTGCTAAGTGGGGGGGAAAAAGGAAAAACAAAAACTCTACAAAGCCGTTCGTTCGGTTGCTTCCCTTAAGGGAGATTCCCTTCCTGAGCTACCCGTGCCCCCCCGCCACCCAGTATCTTCTCTATCGCATGAAGGGGGGGACAAAAATCCCGAAACAGCTTTTGTCTGTAGATGAGAGATTTGGCTTGGCTAAAAAATCCTTTTTGTTTTCTCAAGCCCGGTGGGTCAAACAAATTGAGGATTTGTTACAACCAACAGGGGGCCTGGGGCTTCTCACCCCCCTTTCCCATTTTGCCTTGTGATATACATTTTGCACTAATAGAGTCGTAGAGCGTGCATTTTTTCATTCTTGGGTGAAGTATAACTTATTTTAATGATTTTTGACATTAAAAAAGTTTAGTTTACTTTAAATTTCTTTTTTTTTGGTTGATCTTTTATAGATTGCTGTTGGGTCTATGTTTGTCCCCAAAATTCATTTTTTTGCATAGTTCTTTTTATTGTTGGATTAGTATCAAATTAGTGTTGAGCGATTAGTTGGTTTTCGACACGATCGTAGTCGATAGTGGGCCACCATCGAAAAGGTTTTCATAGTCGTAGTCTCTCTCCGATGACCATTAAAGTCCAGGGGAGAGCAACAACACCTTCATTTTTACACCCAAAACAGGGGGGAGAACTGGAATTTTAAACGCAAAAGTAAAAGGATACCCGCTACATTTAGGCACAACATTAGGCTAAAAAGCCACGAAAAAAAGTCACACAACCCTTCAATTTTCCCGTCTTGTACCAAGCATGACCTTAAACCTCATCACCCACAAAAAAAATGCAAAGGCAGTATGAAAATGAACCAACCCTTTTTTCTTTAAGGGCATTGAATACCCTGTTGGAACGCAGCATGAGCCCCAAACCCCGCTGGCCCCCCAATTTTAAAAAAAGGGGGAAAAAGGGTTTTAACCACCATTTTTTGTTTTTACTGGACTTGCTTACCTGTCCTGGGCCCAGCATGACCCCAAAAAAGCATGACCCCCAAATTTTAAAAAGTGCCGGGAAAAAGGAGTCTTTTCAACCACCTTTTTTTTTCATGGACATTGATATCCCGTCCCCGGGCCCCCAGCTGAGCCCCAAACCTGATAACCCCAATTTTAAAAAATGCAGAAAAAGGATCTTTAACCACCATTTTTTGTTTTCCCCGACATTGACAAAACCTTCCTGGGGCCCCCACATGGCCCCCAAAACCCGCATGACCCCCACATTTAAAAAATGCCGGAAAAAGGGGTCTTTTAACCCCCTTTTAGTTTCACTGGACATTGACTTACCTGTCCCGGGCCACAGCTTGGCCCCAAACCTGCATGACCCCCCCATTTAAAAAGTGCCGGAAAAAAGGGGTCTTTCAACCACCATTTTAGTTTACTGGGGCATTGATTACTGTCCCGGGCCCCAGCATGATCCCCAAACCTGCATAACCCCCAATTTAAAAAGTGCCGGAAAAAAAGGGGGTTTCCAACCACCATTTTGTTTCATGGACATTGCTATACCTGTCCCGGGCCACAGCATGAGCCCCAAACCTGCATGACCCCAATTTTAAAAAGTCCGGAAAAAGGAGTCTTTCAACCACCATTTTATTTCACCGGGCCCTTGACTATACCTGCCGGCCACAGCATGAGCCCCAAACCCCATGAACCCCAAAATTTAAAAATGCCGGAAAAAGGAGTCTTTTTAAAAACCCCCATTTTAGTTTCACTGGCATTGACATACCCGTCCTGGGAAAGCATGAGCCCCCAAACCTGCATGACCCTCACATTTAAAAAGTGCCGGAAAAGGAGTCTTTCAACCCCCCATTTTAGTTTAAAATGGACATTGACATACCGTCCTGGGGCCCAAGCATGACCCCAAACCCGCAAAAC
>JAODAL010025090.1:0-59319 GCA_025379985.1 Phyllomedusa bahiana
AGAAGACCACTGGAGGTTCCAAAAATAAAATAATGTTTCAAAACCTATAACACTGAAATATTCATTTTTTTGCCTTTTGAAAGCAGGGTCCAGCCTATGAAATAGACCGAATGGCAAACTGCATACACAGCTCATGCTTCCTCCTCTCCCGTTGTATATTGTGCTAATGTAACCATGACAAATCATTAAAGGGGTTGTCTCACTACAGGGATTGCATTTTATGTTTAAGATCTTGCAAAAACAAGTCACTTTGTAATATGTGTCCATTAACAGTGTCCCACCTATTCTGAGATATCCCCTCTTGTATGGGCTGCATCAGTTCCTCAGGTTGCTATAGCTACAGACCTGTTTGATCTCTCCTCATAGGCTGCCAGCACTGGTTGCTATAGCTACAGACCTGGATTCTACTGCAGCCTAGTAGAAGCCAGTAAACACCCCTGAATTCAAAATGAAACCAAGAAAACAGGGCTGAGGTAAGATTAATCAATGTAGTGAGACAATCCCTTTAATAATAATAATAATAATAATAATAATAATAATAATCTTTATTTATATAGCGCCAACATATTCCGCAGCACTTTACAATGTAGAGGGTATAATTACAGACAAAAGACAGACATTACACAGTGAAAGCTACTTACAGGTGAGACACAAGGTGTGAGGGCCCTGCTCGCAAGAGCTTACAATCTTTAACCACATGCACCAAGACATTTAATAATGTCTTAACGGGATTGTCTGCTTTGAACTTTTTTTTTGTTTTGGTGCCTGCACCATAAGTTGACCACAGACTGTGGGTGAATCCGACAGCAAGTTTCCCTGCAGCGCCACCACAGGAGAAGCTGAGCATTGCAAGTTTTATTGAAATGTATAAGCTGTTTGTGTAAAAATTAGACAAATGTTCTTTGTACTTGCTTCACACTTTGGCTTATAGGCGAAGATTTTAAAGGGGGACCTGTTATTAATAAGTTATATCTATAACAGAAATCCTCTAAGTTTTTTTATTTTTTTTCTTGTCAATATAGGGCCACATTCACATGGCAGTATTGGTCAAAGCCTTAAATGGAACCTACACAGAGCAAGAAGGATTTACTCCTCTTGCATGTTTTGGATCCATTCCTGGTTTTGGCTTACAAATACTAATGCAACAAAGTGGCCAAACTTAGGTCTTGTCCCCACAGTTTTTGGTTTTGAAAACTGTCTGCAAACTGGGTGAAAACTTTTAACATGGGCCCTATGGAAAACCCACGCAGCAGTCCCCACTGCGCGGGTTTTCCGCCCGGCGGTTTTTCAGACTGCCAGCGGCTCGAAAAACATAGGACATGTTCATTCTTCCATCCCGTTTTCGGGCGGCAGAAGAACATGTCTATGTGAAGGGGGAGGGCTGCTAATCGCAGAGAAAAGCCGTCCCCCTGCGGCACGAAAACAGGATAAATGCCGGTTGGATAAACCAAACGGTATTTGTCCTGTGCCATGTGAACAGCCCCTTACAGTACTTTACCAAAAATATAAGTAACAGACTCATGTCTCCAATCTACCCATGGGTAAACCCTTCTATAGTAACACAGTACAGATTCAGGGTTTAACTTCGGAGAATACAGAGGCAGCAGTTGCAACCAGGCACTGGAGCCAAAGAAACCTAAACGCTCTTCTGCCAAACAAGAAGACCCCTGCATTATAAATGGCAGATGGAGAGTGGAGGCTGTTACAGGTTTAGCCATGCTGCAGAAATCTTTGATTGACTATCACTTTGATTAAGTACAACCTTTTTCAAATGTACACAGAAATTGTATGGAATTAATGTAGAGATGAAAAAAGTTTATGGTTTTATGTAAACATCGTCCTAATTATTGCCTAATAAAATGTTCTATTCTCATTTGTGTTTTAATATTCACTATTTTCAATATATTTCGGTGATAGGGAAAATTTATTTATATTTTTGAAAAATAACTACTCACAGTTCAGAATTTGTCACAATTTTACCATTCATGTCAATTTCTTTATATTTTACCTTCACCGATACATTGTAGAAAACATGAAACTTGGCGTTCCAAAAGTCATCAGAGGAAACTATCTCCTATGCTGGTGGACATAGTTCACACAATTGTCTAGACTCAAAACAATTGCTGTGACTTCTGCTGATTCACTAGAATGAAGCTTGGAAAGAACCATACCACTTCTTCTGCCTCCGAGTGGCCACATGGATAGCCCTCAATATAATGCAGTGTTTCTCAACTCCAGTCCTCAAGACCCACCAACAGGTCATGTTTTCAGGATCTCCCACAGAATGCACTGACCATAATTATATCACCTGTGCTATACTGAGGAAAGCCAGAAAACTTGGCCTGTTGGTGGGACTTGAGGATTGCAGTTGAGAAACTGATATAATGGCTTTCTATGCAGCCAACCAGAAAACCCGAGTGATAGATCACCAATGTCTGGTATGCCAACCTCTTCAAAGTGACCTGCCTGGTGGTATATGCGGCCCTATCTAAGGATGTGATAGAGAAAGAGAAACTGAGCTATGTGATATATAGGGTTATATGATTTGTAGCATGTATATAATGTATCCTTATAGGACTCGTTAAGACACAGTAGGAGTCCTGCTTTCTCCACCCATGCCCAGTGATTGACAGCTTGCCCTGTATCAGTGTTTGTAGAGAGCAAACTGTCAATCACTCTGTGTGTGGGGAGGGGGGTAAGAGAGTCGGAAGTAGGCAATATTTTAATTTTCAGCATTTACAGCTGAACTTATATCACAATGCATACAATGGTTCCGGAGACACAAGCGTACAAACATATACAGCAGCACCCACTACTTCACTTTTTTTCGCTGCTTTCATCACCTTGAAATTTCAAGAGCATAAAAAGCCCAAACTGAAAAGTTTTATTTGTTTATTTTTATTGTAGGTTAAAGAACAAAACCAGCGTCCATTACATATAATTAGATGGTGAGAAATGATTAGATATTCTATACAATATTTAGAATATTTATAACATTTATGACCTACTCTGGGGTTGGCAAATTCTCTTCCATATCGGAAACTACTGTGTAACTAGGATCTTTCATACATAGAGCTAGGCCAGGCTTGTACCTATGCTTCTCTTCACTTGGTTGTTGTCCTTATTATTTTTTTTACGAGGGAAAAGTGGTGTCTTGGCGTTCACTCTAGCACTCTGCACCCCAAAAAATACCCAGCATTTCCCCCCCCCCCACCCCTGAAAAAAAAACCAAATTTTTTATAAATATAGTTCCTGTAAGCTTTCCTAAAAAATACTATTGTGCTATAGTACTGCCAGTTGTATTAAACTGGTAAATAAAATTTCAAAACCTTTCCCTGATTATACATTTTGCCTGGGGTAAATTTTATTGGCCCTTTTTGGGAAAGGGTTGAATGGAAAAAAACACCCCGTGGAGTGATTTTTGGGGCCCACCAGTGGAGTTGATTCTAGGGACCCACTAGTGGAGTTGATTCTTGGGGCCAATAAGTGGAAATGATTCTTGGGACCCACCAGTGGAGTTGATTCTAGGAACGCATTAGTGGAGGGTGATTCTTTGGGGGGCCCCCAGTGGAGCTGTTTTCCCGGGGGTCCCCCCAATGGAGTTGTTTTTTTGTGGCCCACCCGTTTAAATTTATTTTAGAGCCCACCTTGAATGTATTGTACATGACTTTTGCACTTTGCTTCTCTTTTTCTGCCTTTCTAAAAGCAGCCCCAGAGGCCCACCGGGGGTTCCCCTGCTGCCCTGTGGGCCAGTACAAGCCTGTAATTGGCTATAAAGCCCCAAAACAGCTTGTTTGCTTGCTATTCAGGCCCTTTATCGTCTCACTTTTCTATTTAAATTAAAGGGTTCCTTTACTAAAATTGGAAAAGGATTATGCTGGATTACTATATATGTTACACATTTTCATTTTTGGGACGTGGGTACGGAAAGTATTCCGGGAAAAATTTAAATTTTTCAGACTTTTTTTCATTGTAGCCATTTGGTAATATCCAAAAATTTCATTTTTTGCTCCCTAATGTACAATCTGCCCCCCCCCCCCCATCTTGAAAGGAAAAAAAAAAAAAATTATAGATATTTTTGCAAGTTTTATTAAAAAAAAAAACTGAAATAATTTTCAAGGTATAAGGGTTTTCCCGACCCCTTGCTCAGTATTGGGGTAGAAGCCCCCTTTGAGCTACTACAGCCATTTGGGCTTCTTGGGAATTTATTTTCAAAAAGGTTTTTCACCCCCGGATTTGGGGATCCCCTGCCATTCTTTCCCTTGGGAGTTCCCCACTAGTTCCCTAGGGGTTTGGGTGGTGAATGTTGGTGGAAAACATTTTTAAGTCCCCTTTCCCGAAATGTCCGTTGTTGTTTAAAGGGCAGGGGGTCTGGTGGGGCCCGTCCAAAATGGTCACGGTTGTTCTGAAAACACTGCTTTGTTATTTTAGCTGTTTTGCTTTTTGGGTTATTGTCTTTTTGGAAGATGAACCCCTTTGGCCCAGGGCTTTAGGTTTCCCGAGCGGGGCCCGGGAAGAGGTTTTTATCCCGGAAAATCTCTGTAATTGGCCCCATTTTTCTTTCCCTTTAATTGCAACCCGTCCCTCCTGTCCCCGCAGGTGAAAAACCCCCCCATTTGAAAGTTTTCCCGCCCCCCACCATGTGTCACTGTTGGGGTTTTTATTGGGCGGGATTAGCAGGGCCTGGTTTTTTTCCACCATACCCCCCTACAATTAACCCCCAAAAAGTTCAATCCCTTTGTCTCCCTCAGACCGAGGGAAACCCTTTTTTCTCCCTAGTCTGGGATCCTTCATGTGTTTTTTTTTGTTTGCAAACTGTTGTTTGGGATTCTTAAAGTCTTGGGAATGAGGAGGGGGCTTTTCCGGGCGCACCTCTGCCATAAAACCCCGGGTGGTGGGGCTTGGGGAAACTCCCTTTCTGCATCTTGGGAAACTCAGCCCCAGTGAAACTTGGGGTTCTTCTTTTTCCTCTCTTCCCCAAGGGGTCTTATCCCCCGATTGCTTGTTTTTGGGTGGACGGGGCCGGTCGAGGAAAAGTGTGGTATCCCAAACTTTTTCCATTTAAGGATTATGGAGGCCACTGTGCTCTTAGGAACCTTGAGTGCTGCAGAAATTCTTTTGTATCCTTGGCCAGATCTGTGCCTTGCCACAATTCTGTATCTGAGCTCTTTGGGCAGTTTCTTAGACCTCATGATTCCCATGTGCTCTGACATGCACTGTGAGCTGTGAGGTCTTATATAGACAGGTGTGTGCCTTTCCTAATCAAGTCCAGTAAGTTTAATTAAACACAACTGGACTCCAATGAAGGAGGTTTACCATCTCAAGGAGGATCAGAAGGAAATGGACAGCATGTGAGTTAAATTTGAGAGTCGCAGCAAAGGGTCTGAATACTTATGACCATGTGATATTTCAGTTTTTCTTGTTTAATAAATTTGCAAAAATATCTACATTTGTTTTTTTTCTTTCAAGATGGGATGCAAAGTGTACATTAATGAGCAAAAAAATGAACTTTTTTGATCTCACCAAATGGCTGCAATGAAACAAAGAGTGAGAAATTTAAAGGGGTCTGAATACTTTACGTACCCACTGTATGTTCATAGTCTATACATGGTTCACGTACAAATGTAGCAGAGCTAAATTCTTCAATTAAAGACTTCTTTTGTTTATCATAACTGCATAGTTATGTTTTCCCAATAAAAAAAATCCATTATTGACTTGTCAGAGAATCCATAGCAGAAATCCAAGACAGATCTGTTGCAAGATATATGGGAGCCTGAAGCAAGTGGGAAAAGAAGGTTGTGTCACATAGCCCAATGGGAAAAGCCCTTCTAATTATTGCTACTTGTACTTCTGCTTCAGTTTCTTGTCATTAGGTGGTTGGAGCCCTATGAATTTTAGGTACACTGCCCGGTCTGCAGTGACACTGTTATCTTTGTATATAAGTATATAGATGACAGTGTGCCTTGACAGCACATAAGAACTTATTCTCAACACAAACACAGCTCTGCTAACTCAAATTTTTGTCCAGACATCCTGCTTGGGCAGTCTAATTTTTTTTTTCAAAACTTCTCTATCACCAGTGCCATTCTAACACACACATCTAGGAACATAAGCTAGTAGAGCAGAAATATCAGTCATTGCCGTAGAACCACCCACAACCTGCATAGGAAGTGGGGGCCTGAAGCACTGGGGAAAAGCTCTTCTAATCTTTGCTACTTGTACTGTTGTTTCAGTTTCCTGTAATAAGATGGTTGAAGCTCTATGAATTTTAGGTACATTCCTAAATTTAAAAGATATATTAAATCTTGATGGTAGATTTTACATATAACTTGATAATATGTCAAATAAAAGCTTTGTGTCAGAAGAATATGTTATTGTGAATGCTTAGAGCCTGGGTGACCACAGAGAATGGCTGACACTGGCTGTAACCTTCAGCTATAGAAGCAAGAGCGATCTGGAGACTGAACTAACATAAAATACTGAGCAAAGGGCACTCATGAACAAGGATAAATTTGATTATTCTGGAAGAGAAGCGCAAGAAATGCAGAGATATGGAATGATAGAATATGGTCTACAGTGCACCAGCTTTGATTCGGTTTTCCTCGATTTTCCAGCTTTGATTGCCATCGTGGATACGTGGTCCTTCAGAGAGAAAAAAAGCAAATATTTTAAATAGGCAACGAAACTGTGAAAAACACAAAACAATAGTAAGTATGGGCATCTGAAACCCACACTCCATCTTGTAGACTGGAGTAAAAATAATCTGATATCTTCCTCTTCTTTATTTACCCAGAGGGCTGTGGATCCTTATAAGACCACAGCCTAATTCCTTGGTTCTTCCTAGTTCTATGTATTGTATCTGGCAAAAGCTTATTCCCAAAATAAAACCAATGTTGTTTGGAAAGCAAAAAGTTAAACCAGCAAAATATGGCCCCATTAACACGTTAAAGTTTCACATGGATCTGTATTCTGTGTGGAATTTACATCTTATTGTACAATATTTCATAGTTTATAAGGTGCAGATTTATATATTTGAGTGTAGTGCATTGGAGTTACACTACTACTTAAAGGTTGCATTGAGTGTAATGTGATTTATGCTACTTTATATGGCTTGATAATTAAGAATGTACCACCAGATGGTGATGTAAATGCATGCAGGTGTGAGCAAGGGATTCTGGGAGCCTAGGAGGTGTTAGGTCACATTCTGTGCTGTTATTTCCATCTCTCTGTTCTTTCACAGGAACAGAAAACTGAAAATAACTTTTCAAGATTTGTTACATGAGGGACACCAATAGTGCATGAGAGACCCCATTGACCTTAATAATATCTATGGGGTTTTTGTCATGGTCTGAGTCATTTTAACAGGAATCTATGTCAGAGACTCCGACAGAACCTGTACGCAGATCCTGAATTAAGCCTTAGGATGACTCTGGTGCAAATTCCATCTTGAGCTATAGACACATAGAATTTGTACTTTGTGTTTGGAAACTGTAGGTAAGACTTTAAGGATAAGATTCACTCATACGTCTGGCTGATAGAAGCTTACATACATCTTGAAGGAAAAGAGACCGTTTGCCTTGAAAGGGGTGTTCCAAACATAGACTTTGATAGCATATCACTAGGATCCACCTCTGGGACCCACCCCAATCTCGGGAACGGGCCCTTGAAACAATCATCTCAGAATGGAGAGTCAGTCACGATTGTGAAAGAATCTCTATTATCTTCTAAGGAAGCTCCGAGTATAGGCAAGCATCATGTTCGACTGTACTCGAAAACCCCATAGAACAGTTTGGAAGATTGTGCTCAAGCGTGACTGGCTCTCCATTCTGAGCAGCAAGGGTTTTTTCATTGGGGAATCTGTTTTGTGTTTTGTTTTTATTTATTTTTTTATTTGTTTAACTCTTTCTAATTATTATTTAAATATAATTTAATTTGCTTTTTTTCCATTTTTAATTTTATTTTTTATAGTCCTAAAATGGGACTAGACTATGAGATTGCTTTTATGATAGATAACAATATATTACTATATTGGTATCGTGGTAGAGCGACCACAATATGCGGTCACATGTTTCTGCCACTAGCTGCAGTACAGCAGGATACCTGCTACAGCTGCGCCAAGGACCTGATCTTGGTGGAGGAAACCAGCTATTTTCTGTCAGTAGCTACAGGTTGTTGACACCTGTACCTAGTATGGCTAGTGACCAGCTAGTATGGGTTGTTTTTTCTCGGAATTGCTATAGCGGTGGGTGGGTGGACAATCCTGCATTCCAGGACAGGCTTTTTGTAGGTTCCTGGAGGACTATTAAAAGCGTGGTACTCCAGTTGACCAGGGGGTGTAATAAAGCTGGCTGAGGACAGGTTCAAAATACTTTGGACAGCGATCCCAAAAGTAAGCCCCGAGACTGGTGGCTGGACGAGAGTGAATCTCACAGTGTGTACTGTACTGTAGTTATAACAGACAGCCTATTACATTTGAATAGGCTCCTGTAAATGACAAGCCAATCACCGGTGCCCTGCGATTGTGTTGCACAGATGCCCATTGGTGACAGAGGGAGCCTCCTCTCTCTGTGAAACACCTAGATGTCATGGATGCTACTGAACACTGTATCTAAGACGTTAAAAATCAGAGCTAGCTAAATTCTGCACTGCCGTAGCGAGAGCCCGACTGTGCATGATAGTCAACTTCAGCTGCGGATAGTGCGGGCCCAGTTTATGAGTCAGCACCATCCCATGTATGTACGGTGCCCAGGAGACTTGTCAACTCTTCAGGGATCCATAAGAGTTTGTAAATTTTGTGGCCAAAAACAGTGCTGCTCTAAGCGGACTGTCCCTCCCCCGCACCCTCATTGCTACTCAACTGCCTCAGCCACCATCAAGACAGGGGCGAATGCAGATGAATCCTGGGGAAATCAGACTGTGTCTCTTTATATTGCAGACCCCCTCATCACTAGCGTGTGTAGCTATGAGGAGGATGAAGGATCAGGACCCCAGTTATAACCGCCATGACATAGTTGGGAAATGTTGCTTCCACCTTTCTCCCTAGGCCATCACATACTACACATGGCACATTAAAAATACATGACATGCCACTTATTAACACCGTTTCCACATGTTAACTCTGAATCAGAAATTCTATTGTGTACATGGGCCAATGCAGTCACAAGGCCCAATAGCTGCGATACCTTTCTACAGCGTATATATTTTTTTACTCAATCATTACCACAGTTTAAGGAAACAGTGACTTTTAGACAGAATCTCACAAAAGTGAGTACACACCTCAAATTTTTGTAAATATTGCTATATATATTTTCATGTGACAAAACTGCAGATATGACACTTTGATACAATGTAAAGTAGTCAGTGTACAGCTTGTATAACAGTGTACGTTTGGTGTGCCCTTAAAATAACTCAACACACAGCCATTAATGTCTAAACAACTGGCAACAAAAGTGAGTACAACCCTAAGTGAAAATGGACAAATTGTGCCCAATTTTCTATCCCCTACGGGGTCATGTGACTCGTTAGTGTTACAAAGTCTCAGGTGTGAATGGGCAGCAGGTGTGTTCAATTTTACATTAACCGTCTCACACTCTGTCTTACTAGTAACTACACGTTAAACACGGCACCTCATGGCAAAGAACTGTCTGAGGGTCGTTGCTCTACATAAAGATGGGCTAGGCTATAAGAATATAGCCAACACCCTGAAATTGAGCTGCAGCACAGTGGCCGAGAGGTGTAAAAAGTGGAGATAATTGCCTACAGTCAAGCATGGTGGTTGGAGTGCCGTGGTTTGGGGCTGCATGAGTGCTGCCAGCTGTGTGGAGCTACAGTTCATTGAGGGAACTAGGAATGCCAACATGTACTATGACATACTGAAGCACAGCATGATCCTCTTCATTCGGAAACTGGGCTGCAGTGCAGTATTCCAACATGATAACGATCCCAAAAACTTCCAAGACGACCACTGCCTTGCTAGAGAAAATAAGGGTAAAGATGCTGGACTGGCTAAGCATGTCTCCAGACCTAAACCATATGGAGCATCTGTGGGGTTAATAGTGGTGGAGGAGAGCAAGGTCTCTAACATCCACCAGCTCCGTGATGTTATAATGGAGGAGTGGAAGAGTATTCCAGTGGCTGCAACCTGTGAAGCTCTAGTGACCTCCATACCCAAGAGAGTTAAGGCAGTGCTGGAAAATAATGGAGGTCACACAAAATATTGACACTTTGTCCATTTTCACTCAGGGGTGTACTCAGGGGTGTTGAGTTATTTTGGGAGCACACCAAATTCACACTGTTATAGAAGCTGCATGCTGACCACTTTATATTCTATCAAAGTGTCATATCTTCAGAGTTGTCCTATTATAAGATATAATACAATATTTACAAAAATGTGATAAGTGTACTCACTTTTGTGGGATACTGTATAATGTGAACAACGTTTTGCTTATACTTTTGAAAAGAGACAATACATTTTCAGGAAACCATTTTCCAGTTCCAAAACGGGGATGAACCAACTTCATCAATTAACAATTTTTGCTGCACTGTGATAACTTAAAAGTAGTGTTGCATGGATTCAGATTGGCATGAATAGGCCTATCCCAGATTTTGGCCAACCAATCGGCAGCCGACAGAAAAAGCAGTCAACCTGTCTTAATTTTACACTTCCTTTTTCCTGTCTGTCGGTCAGGCTTTTGATTGGTTGCCCAATTTCTCCACAGGTTGCCAATTATTTGCCCAAAATTCAGGTCAGGCTGAATAGTCATGATATGAATCTGAAGCATAACACTACTCAAAAGGTATACCTTCAACCAGGACTCTGCTGCAAATGCAGTTTGGGAAACCAGGAAAATCTGTTCGATCTTATACATCCCCTACTTTCTGTGACGCTTGTGAGAGTTTGTCATATCTTTTGAGAATAATTATGGCCAGGATTTACACTGTGACCAAAATTTGTACATGGGTGAAGAAGCTTTCATGTGAATACAAGGAGACATAAGAACATTCTCTATTACCTGCTGACAATGGTGCACCAATTACTTTAGCTGGATGACTTCTCCTTTATAGGGTTCTCTCAGCACTGGTAATGGCTGACATACCTGGAAAAAAAGACCTTGTTGAAAACCACAGACTGTCATCAAGCTGACAATGAAATCGTGATCAAGCACCAATGCTGAGCTGATGCTGACATAAGTTACAACAGAGCAGTTCTTGTGTTAGCTCTCAATACAGGGAACCATTTGGAAACAGAATTGGATATTATAGTTGGATATTAAAAATAAATGTGCACAAAATTCTAATGTGCTTCAAAATTACAACATTGTACAAAAGTGGGGTTCTGTCACAAATGCTATGCTGTACCCCAGGTGATTATTTTCTCTCTGTCTCAAAAATTATTTTGCAAAAGTCTTTTCACTTTGAGAGCCCAAATGATCTTTGTTTATCTTCATAAATCAGATTTTATGATATTTTATCCTTTCTCAATCACAAAATGGTCATTGTATGATGTTGCACATTTTGTCATGAGATGGCATTATGTGACACACAATACTAAGGGCCACATGTATGAAAACTGTCTTGGTCTAAAACTCACTTTGTTGCACATAGCAACCAATCAGAGCTCCCCCCCTTTCATTTTTCCAAAGCACTATATAATATGAAACAGGCGCTCTGATTGGTTGCTATGAGCAACAAAGTGAGTTTTAGACCAAGTCAGTCTTCATACATGTGTCCCTAAGTTTTTCATAACATGGTATTCTGCATCATTTTTCCATATCTTGTTTATCACACATGTCCACAGTTTATTACATTGGCCATTATATGGATGTTCATCTAAATAAATAAATATTTTATGAATTAGGCTAAGGTGATTCAAGGAGGTGAAAAGGTAGCAGCCAGGGCCATCTTATCCAATGGACACACTAGACAGTTCCCTGGGGGCCTCACAAAAATAGGAGCCCCAGGTGATGAATACATATCCCAGAAATCCAGGTCGGAGCTGCTTATTTAACTGTTTGTGTGTCCTTAGGATATGCAAACATCTAAAACCTATGGTGGAGCGGGGAGCCGTTGGCTCCCTGCATTGCTAATTAGTTTTGTAGACTTCGGGCTACCTAAGGCTATGTTCACACGGCTTAAAATGGGACGTATTTAAGTCCGTAATTCAGTCCGTACTGTGCGAATTACAGCTGAAAACGTCCCAGTCATTACGGTAATCCACAGTTCTCATAGAGAACTATGGATTACGTCTCCTCTACCCGCTCGGCGAATCCGCCGCGGGGGGAGATAAGTGACATGTCATTTACTAGCGAAGTATACGTGCCGCTAGTAATGATAATCTATGGGCCGGCGAGGTGCCCATGCTCCACCCCCGTCCACACGGCGTAATTGCGGGGGCGTAATTACGCCACGCAAATAAGCCATGTGAACATAGCCTAATAGACATCAGCAAGGTGTCCCAACATAGAAGGAGTGATGATGTGGGTGTGTTTAGTGTTGGGCTGGCCCGGTATTTCATAATGCTGTTAAGACGGCTCTGGTAGCAGCTACATGTAGGTCCTGGTGCTTTAGGGTGCTCAGAGGCCCCTCTGCTTCATAAGAAAACACTAGTGTTAAAAAAGGAAAAGAGGTAAGTGCGGCAAGGTGCTGTCCAAGATTCTCCCTCTACAAACTACCTTGCATGAGCTTTCTTCCCGGTATACACAGTGGACGAGCTGCTCTCCTTAAATATTCTCTCTTTTCTTTATGCTTTGATCTGTCATGTGCAACCTCCCCTCTTTTCCTGCTGCCATCTCTGCCACTGAGATAAACAGTATAATGCTGTACCGTGTTAGCCATAGAAAGTAGTAGAATAGTGAAGAAATCAGGCGATACCTTCTAGAGGCTAACTGAGTATATTTGATGGTGAGCTTTCGAGAGGACTAGCTCTCTTCTTCAGACTGATGTTATACAACAAACTGAAAATACACAGACTTTTTATACACACAAGACATGGATCTTCAAAGGATCTTAGAATCCTTAAAAATAACAAAATGCAAAATATAGGTAGAGCAGTTATTTACAACCTGTCAAGAATTAAACAGTCTGGAAACTTGTGAGGCGTGACGGGAGTGATCAGTAATTATTTCTCTTATCTATATGCAATCAGGGGAGATTTGTTGCACTCACAGTTCACACATAGCTTGACATGATGCTGGCATGATATTTAAACCATTTTGCAGAGTTTTAAATTTTGCATTAATTTATATCCCATTCCTTCCTCTCCCTCAGAGTCTTAAAATCTCCCATTATGATCGTAACCTGTAAATCTTCCATGGAATGATTTTCTCCAGAGAAATGTGCGGCCACTGGGAGATCTGTTCTGTTGTTGTTAATGGTGAATCTGTGTGAATTCATACGCTGGCTGAGTCTCTGCCCTGTTTCCCCCACATAGAGGCCTGTGGTAGGACATTGCATACACATGATCAGATACACCACATTGCTAGACCTGCAGGAAATGTCCCCCTAATTCTGTGCACCTGCTGTGACTGTGGGACAGGTACATTGTCAGCAGTGTGGATGCGCCTGCAGGTCTTGCACCTGTTCTGCAGGCAGGGTGAGGTGCCATTTTCTGTTGGGGCCTTCCGAGCGCTCCGGACAATAATGCGCTGCAGGTTTGGTGGTTGCCGAAAGGAGAGGAGAGGGGGGAATGGGAATATGTCTTTCAGTCTGTTGTCCCTATGTAGCACAGGTTGAAGTTCCTTGGCAATCTTTCGTAGGATCTCCAGCTGGGTGTTGTAGGTTACAACTAGGGCACTCGTTCTTCCTTCTGGGTCTCTTTGTATGTGAGCAGACAGTCTCTGTTGATGGCGGCCGCTTTGCTGATTTGGTTGTCAGTCAATTTTGGTCTGTATCCAAGTTTGAGAAATTTTGTCCTCAGATCTAGAAGGTGCTTGTCCAGGTCTGCTTTGTCGGAGCAAATCCGATTGTACCGCATAGCCTGGCTGTATATAATAGACTGTTTTGTGTGCTTGGGGTGGAAGCTGTCATTCCTGAGGTAGGCCGTTCTGTCTGTCGTTTTGTGGTATACTGATGTGAGTAGCCGGTGTTCTTTGATGTGTATTGTGGTATCCAGAAAGTGGATTTTGCTCTCTGAATAGGTAAGTTTAAGGTTAATGGTGGGGTGAACGTTATTGAAGTCATTATGGATTTGAATTAGGGCCTCCTCGCCCACAGTCCAGATGACAATGATATCATCAATATAACGGAGGTACATCATGGGTTTGGTGTTGCATGTTGATAAATATGCTCCTTCCAGTGCCGCCATAAAGAGATTTGCATATTGGGGCGCACAAAAGGACCCCATGGAAGTTCCCATTTGCTGTAGATACAGGTCTTCTCCAAAAGTAAAATAGTTGTGGCTGAGTATGAACTGGATGAGCTGCGTGACTGTTTCGTTGGGTGGTCTTGTTTCTCTAGGTGCACCTGACATGCTGCAACTCCATCCTTGTGGGGAATGTTTGTATACAAGGATTCTACATCCATGGTGGCCAAAATGGTGCCCTCAGGAAGTGGACCGAGGGCATTGAGTTTGTTAAGAAGGTCTGTTGTGTCCTGGATGTAGCTTGGAGTATCTTTGACCAGGGGTTTTAGGAGATTTTCCACCCAACCTGAGATATTCTCTGTCAGTGTCCCAATGCCCGAAATGATAGGCCTCCCAGGGTTGCCATCTTTATGGATCTTGGGGAGCATATAGAAGCAGCCCGGCTTGGGATCCTCTGGGATAAGCAATTCCACCTGCTTCCGGACCTGAATTGGAAACTTTTTTATCATATTCTTTAGCTGTTTCATATAGGCTTCTGTGGGATCATTTCCAAGTTTGCAGTAGTGGATGGGATTTGACAGTTGTCTGTTCGCTTCCTGGATATAGTCAGAGGTGTTCATCATGACTATTGCGCCCCCTTTGTCAGCAGGTAAGATTTGCAGTTAACGGTCTTAATGGGAGATTTTAAGACTCAGAGGGAGAGGAAGGAATGGGAATATAAATTAATGCAAAAATTTAAAACTCTGCAAAATGGGTTAAATATTCATGCCAGCTTCATGTCAAGCTATGTGTGAACTGTGAGTGCAACAAATCTCCCCTGATTGCATATAGATAAGAGAAATAATTACTGATCACTCCCGTCACGCCTCACAAGTTTCCAGACTGTTTAATTCTTGACAGGTTGTAAATAACTGCTGTACCTATATTTGCATTTTGTTATTTTTAAGAATTCTAAGATCCTTTGAAGATCCATGTCTTGTGTGTATAAAAAGTCTGTGTATTTTCAGTTTGTTGTATAACATCAGTCTGAAGAAGAGAGCTAGTCCACTCGAAAGCTCACTATCAAATATACTCAGTTAGCCTCTAAAAGGTATCGCCTGATTTCTTCACTATTCTACTGAGATAAACACACATAGATCGTACATGTGTAAAAGATGTAGTTTGATTTGTTTCAAATTCAGCAGCGCTAGCAGCTACGTAGAGGATGAACACAAACTCCACAGCAGCAAACTCTAACACATCTTCTATGAAGACGGTTTAGAAAGTTGCTTAAAGTGTTTATCTGTGGTATTTTTAATAGTTATCTGTAGGCTAATGGTGCTCTGACAGAATCCAAAACCAATATTCAGCCCCTGTCTCATCTCTGTTCCACAATCTGCCACCCCCTGATTCTTCTGTTGACTTCCAACTGTATGGTCAACTTGAAATTGCTGCAGCCACTGATGAGAGCTGAACAGCTTTGTCAGGAGCTAAATGGTATACTGTATAGTGTTGATGTCAATAATCACACTTGATTTTTGCAGCCAATCAGTTACTATAACAGTTTTTAGCTGCCCGCAGCAGCCAGAGGTCCACGGAACTCACAGGGGTAAATATATTTAAAATGGTTTTGCTACGATGTAATGTTGACGTGGGTATTTAATCACTTTTCTAAATATATGTGATTACACTAAGTGAAGCCTCTGAGGGCTACAGCCTTGCTCAGCCCCCCTTAGTTTCCTGACAGTTTACATTAGACACCACCAGGACACTGACAGGAGCTGATGCGGCTGAGCTTGAGTGTTTGCACTTCTTATCTGATGACAGGGAACATAAAGGAGCTTGTAAGGGGCTGAAAAGTGCAGTGTATGAGGCTGTCTGCTGTATAGAGAATCCACTAGTTGTAATGTAATTATTTGAGTAAACTTTGCAGATGCTTCCTCGCTCTCTGCTTACCCCACCTTCCTCTCCCCCTTGACTCAGCATGCTTTGTTTATCTTCTCTCCTGAGCAGCTAAGAGGTAAGGAACTCACTTCCTGGCAAAACCCCTTTAATAAAAATAGTTAAAATGGTTGTCTCACTACAAGGATTGCTTTCTATGTTCAAGATCTTTCAAAAACAAGTCACTTTGCAATATGTGTCCATTGACACATTAATACCTAATCCTAGATATCCCCTCTTGTATGGGCTGCATCAGCTTCTCAGGTCGCTATAGCTACAGACCTGTTAGATCTCTACTGATAGGCTGTCAGTGCTGGTCGCTATAGCTACAGACCTGGTGCCCTCAGCAGCTCATCACTGCAGGCCATTAGAAACCAGTTAAGCCAGTAAACACCCCCTGAATTCAAAAATGAAACTGAGAAAACAGGACTGAGGTAAGATGAATCAACAGCGTGAGACAACCCCTTTAAAGACTGCATGCCTTCGTATCCGATCATAAAGGATTGAAAGAGTCAAATCAAGGAGGGTATTCATTAGAAGCCTGCTCTAGTGGTGTAACATGCACTGTCTATAACATAACATATAATGCAACCATCTGATGCGAGTGGCCTTTATGGCTACAGGGCCGTTCCTAGGGGCGGGCAGGGCGTGTGACCGCCCGGGGCGCCGAAACTCCGCTCACCCGAGGGGGGCGCCGCGGCCGCCCTGCCTGCCCGGAGGAGCGCCCCCCTGACTCTGCGCGGCTGTTATGCGCAGAGCCAGCAGCTGCAGGGAGGAGGCGGGACGGAGCGTTCCCGTCCTGCCTCCTCCCCTGTATCAGCGTCGCAGGGGGCGCACAGCTCTCACCGAGCCCCCTGTGACGCTCGATCTCCTCGGCTGGCAACTCTGCCGCCGAGGAGATCCCTGGGAGCTGCGTGCAGAGTAAGCAGCGTGATGACGTCACGCCGCTTACACTGCTCTGCAGCTCCCGGAGCTGGACGCGCGGACCGAGGTCTGGTAAGTAATTTTTTGTTATTTTATAATTACTTCCAGGGGGGGGGGGCATCAGTGGCTACAGGGGGGGGGGCATCACTGGCTACAGGAGGCATCACTGGCTACAGGGGGGGTATCACTGGCTAAAGGGGGGTATCACTGGCTACAGGGGCGGCATCAGTGGCTACAGGGGGGGCATCAGTGGCTACAGGGGGGGCATCAGTGGCTACAGGGGGGGGCATCAGTGGCTACAGGGACATCAGTGGCTACAGGGGGGGCATCAGTGGCTACAGGGGGGACAACAGTGGCTACAGGGGCCTCAGTGGCTACAGGGGGGACATCAGTGGCTACAAGGGGGGGCATCAGTGGCTACAGGAGGGGGGCATCAGTGGCTACAGGGGGGCATCAGTGGCTACAGGGGGGGCATCAGTGGCTACAGGGGGGGCATCACTGGCTACAGGGGGGGCATCAGTGGCTACAGGGGGGCATCAGTGGCTACAAGGGGGGGGCATCAGTGGCTATAGGGGGGGGGGGGCATCAGGGGCTACAGGGGGGGGGCATCAGTGGCTACAGGGGGCATCAGTGGCTACAGGGGGGGCATCAGTGGCTACAATGGGGGCATCAGTGGCTACAGGGGGGGGCATCACTGGCTACAGGGGGGGCATCAGTGGCTACAGGGGGGGCATCAGTGGCTACAATGGGGGGCATCAGTGGCTACAAGGGGGGGCATCAGTGGCTACAGGGGGGCATCAGTGACTAAAGGGGGGCATCAGTGGCTACAGGGGGGCATCAGTGGCTACAGGGGGGCATCAGTGGCTACAGGGGGGGCATCAGTGGCTACAATGGGGGGCATCAGTGGCTACAGGGGGGGCATCAGTGGCTACAATGGGGAGCATCAGTGGCTAAAATGGGGGGCATCAGTGGCTACAGGTGGGGGCATCAGTGGCTACAATGGGGGGCATCAGTGGCTACAATGGGGGGCATCAGTGGCTACAATGGGGGGCATCAGTGGCTACAGGGGGGCATCAGTGGCTAAAATGGGGGGCATCAGTGGCTACAGGGGGGCATCAGTGGCTAAAATGGGGGGCATCAGTGGCTACAGGGGAGCATCAGTGGCTAAAATGGGGGGCATCAGTGGCTACAGGGGGGCATCAGTGGCTACAATGGGGGTCATCTACTGGCTACAGGGGGGCATCACTGGCTACAGGGGGGCATAAATGGCTACAATGGGGGCATCACTGGCTACTAGAGGGGCGTCTACTGGCTACAATGGGGGAATCTACTGGCTACAATGGGGGTATCACTGGCTATAAGAGGGGCATCTACTGGCTATAAGAGGGGTATCACTGGCTACAGGAGGCATCACTGGCTATAAGAGGGGCATCACTGGCTACAGGGGGCATCACTGGCTATAAGAGGGGCATCACTGGCTACAGTGGGCATATACTGGCTACAATGGCGGTATCACTGGCTATAAGGGGGCATCTACTGGCTACAGGGGGCATCTACTGGCTACAGGGGGCATCTACTGGCTACAGGGGGCATCTACTGGCTACAGGGGGGCATCTACTGGCTACAAGGGGGGGCATAACTGGCTACAAGGGGGGCATCACTGGCTAGAGGGGTGGGCATCACTGGCTACAGGGGGGCATCACTGGCTACAGGGGGCCATCACTGGCTACAGGGGGGCATCACTGGCTACAGGGGGGCATCAACTGGCTACAGGGGGCATATTACCTGGCTACCATATGAGGTGCTATAGATGGGGAGTTTGTATAGAGATAGGAATTGGTAGAGAAGTGCTGATAAATTGAGGAGTCTTAAGATGTTTGTTTTGTAAATTTTACAGTGAAGAGTCGGGAGTAGTCGTCATGGCGTCTGGGACAGATGGAAAAGAAGAAGAAGAGAAAGAGAACAACTCTTCAGAGACGTCTCCTGTGAGTCACTAGATATGACTTTACTGTAATTATTTATATGCCTGCAGAGCCTGTGTACAGCGGGTATCCACCACTGTATGGTCACTGTATGGGGGTAATATTAGTTGTAGTATAATGGTTTATACTCAGTAATGGTCAGTTTGTATTATTTAGTCACTATGTGCTGGTGATGTGGTCATGGTGTGGTGGTATTATTCAGTCACTGTGTGCTGGTGATATGTGGTCATGGTGTGGTGGTATTATTCAGTCACTGTGTGCTGGTGATATGTGGTCATGGTGTGGTGGTATTATTCAGCCACTGTGTGTTGGTGATATGTGGTCCTAGTGGTCTTGGGATTCTGGTTGGTGTAGCGGTATTATTTGGTAACTGTAGGACTATGATTTAGTCGTTTTATACGTAGCACATTGTGGTAAAGCTTTCTGTATATTTTGGCTTTGGTTTATGGTGATGCACTGTGGCGCCATATGTTACTGAGGAGGGTAGGAGGGGGGGCCGAAATTTCTTCACCTCGCCCTGAGTGAAATTTGACCTAGGAACTGCCCTGTATGGCTATAAAACTACAATTCACTACGTGGAAGGAACAGATTTCCGCGTTCATGCTTTTGCCCTGAATGCTTTTTGCTAGGTATACATATTCTCCATCCAGGTCTATGAGATGAACATACTATTATCTCTACGGGTGCAAGGGCCTAGAATAGAAAACAGACTCCCAACAACTGTGATAATGTTATACATTTCCATATTGTTCTGCAGAGGTAGAAACCGCTTGTGACTAGAGAAGAAAGCAAAACCTACATGTAGCATTGCAATGTTTTCTATGGAGCCAGCAGCACAAGTCATTTGAACTTAATTTCTTCAGCACAGAGCACTATTTCACTACTGCTACGAAAAATCTCATCTGCCCGGTGCCACCACTAAAGGGCATTTAAAGAGGTCGTGTCACTACATCGATTCATCTTACCTCAGTCCTGTTTTCTCTGCTTAATTTTTTTTAATTCAGGGGGTGTTTACTGGCTTCTACTGGCGCTACTGGCCTGCAGTGACGAGCTGCTGAGGACACCAGGTCTGTAGCTATAGCGACCAGCACTAGCTGCCTATCAGGAGAGACCGAACAGGTCTGTAGTTACAGGGACCTGAGGAGCTGATGCAGCCCACACAAGAGGGGAGATCTAGGAATAGGTAGGACACTGTTAATGGACACAAATTGCAAAGTGACTTTTTTTTGCAAGATCTTTAACATAAAAACAATCCTTGTAGTGAGACAACCCCTTTAGTACATCTGTATATAGCTCATATTGACCTGAATTGCAGCTTCATATCAACCAGCCTCCTAGTGGGGTTAGGTTGGGTCCACAAAGTACAGATTTGAAGCAGTTTTTGAAGTATTTTGTTTAGGTTTTATTACTGTTGCTTTACTAACCTGTGTGAGCATGGTCTTCTACTTACTCTGAATAAATAATCCATTGGTAGCATCAGTGATGGACGAAGTAGCTGGCACCTCATTTCTTCAAGACAACCCTTGTTTATATGCCTTCTTATTGAATATACATATTACAAAGGATCTTGCTTAGATCTTAAAGAGAACCTGTCACATAGATTATGCCCCCCTTGCTGAGGGCAGCAAAAGCTAATGTCAGACCTGCTGTTTCCAGTGCTGTGTCCCTTATTCTGTATGATGCAGCAGTTTTAGAGCATTTACCCCTCAAATCTTATCCATGAGCAGGTGTTAGCTCCACCCACCAAAGGCTAGCCCCGCCCACTGGCAGTTATTCACATGTTTCTATCTATTCAAAGTAATAGGTTTATCAATTGAGGTGGGAGGGGCTAGTCTCTGGTTGGGCGGGTTTGAAAAAAACTGACACTCTGAAGGACTCTTCGAATGACTCTTCTGGCTGAAAACTGCAGGTTTGTGCATTAAATACACGAAAGCTACAGCATCTTACAGAAAAAGTGACACAGCGCTGGAAACAGCATATCTGACACTACCTTGTACTGTCCTCAGCCAGGGGGGCAAAAACTATGTGACAGGTTCTCTTTAAATCACTACAGAGGACTTCAGCCACTCGTGTTAAATGTTGAATGCCTGCTATGTAATGTTTTATATCCCAAAGGCAACTTACCCCCACCAATTCAGCTGTCTGCCCGTGGTTGTCTGCAATGGGACAACTCCTTTAAATCTCTGCCATGACATTAATAAACTCTGAATCACCCTCCTGAGGCTTACCTCGTCTCTTTGTAAGATCCTGCTGTAGATGTAGTCAGCAAACGGTTTTCGTGGGATGTATTTGCCATGGCCGGGCACAGTGTGCAGGGTTCCGTTTTCATACACAACTTTCCCACCAGCAATGGTCACAAGAGGGACTCCGTGGCACACCATTCCCTCAAATATGTTAAACTTCACAGCTTGATGATGCGTTTTAGCTGAAATAGTCCTGCAAAACGAGAATATCACAGAAGTATAACATCTTATATAGCATTACTAATGCAGCTATATAATTGTAATTCAGATATGAAGTCATCATTAAAGGGTTATTCTGCTTGCTGGGATTTACCATCTCTATATGATTGGTGGGAGTCCAAGCTCTAGGACTTTGACAGATTGAGAGAATCAAGCTGTTGTTACGCTGCATCCTCTTGTCTGTTTCTGTGGCACAACAACCACTGACAATCTTGCTATAGGGAGAACTGCAGTGGGAATAGAGTTAAGCCATGTTCACACGGCGGATTTGGGCGCGGGTTTCGGCGCGGTTGCCGCGGCCAAAACCTCGTCCAAATCGCGCCCCAAACGCCCCCAGTTCATTAACATGGTTGCCTATGGGAACCCGCATTGCTATTCACACAGCGCGGTTTTGCCGCCGCGTGTGTGAGAAGTCTCCTGTCAATTCTCGCAGCGAGTCTTCGGCGCAGTGTCCGCACGGTGTCGGTGTGGGTTTCGCCGTGCTTTTCGGCGCACTTGGTGCGCGGTTGAGGCCCGGGTTTGGCCGCGGGTTTAGTCCTGCCTATTAATTTGTATGGCCGAAAACCTCGCCGCAAACCGCACCCTAAACCATGTCCCCAACCGTGACCGCGCCAAAACCCGCGCCGATAAACCTCGTCGGGAGATGCGAGTTTGGGGCGCGATTTGGACGAGGTTTTGGCCGCGGCAACCGTGCCCAAACCCGCGGCCAAACCTGTGGCCAAATGCGCCGTGTGAACAAGGCCTTATGCTGAATTTCCCAGCAAAGCTGGAGGCGCTATTGTAAGTGAAAAAATTTAATGTTGTCCATATATATATTCATGGAATATGGATGATATCTATAAATTTACATGTTTGATCTATATTCTATTGCTTTCTTTGGATGCATTGTAATTTAATTGATGATTACGTGATTACTAATCCCCCATAGAGGTCTAATAAAGTGTCAGCCATCGTAAAAGCTGTAGGCCTGACTCATTGCTTTTCTTTATTCTTGCTATTATGTGCTGTTTTATACGAATAAATTACGTGAAGATTTCGGTGGATTTGGATTACTTTCTTCTCCTTGGATTACTAATTGTGATACCTATATGTACTATGGGCGACATGTATGACTTTTAGCACCCAGATTCCAATTTTATTGCGCGCATTAGTAGTGTAGAATGTGCTTGAATAAATGAACCTGTTCTACTGCGGGTCATAAATCAGGCACATTCTAGCGTAAAACTGACACTTCTGGCTCAGGTAAAGCACTTTTAAAGTGCTCTACCTGTTCAGCAATAATGCACCTGGATTTGGGGTACTGAAGCTATAAATGTGTAGCTTTGTACGGTTGTAGTGCAACACCTCCAGCACGCCCCCCAATCTCAGGCGCATTACAAAGTGCCACGGGCGCCTGATAATGAGCCTGATATTGGAGTGCACCTGGTTACAAAGAGAGCGAAAGGACGCATGCCGCCCATTGTATTTGAACCATTTTAATCCTAGAAAATGGCTCTTGGAGAGAGCCGAAACATCACTCTGTGAACATGAGGTAATAAATCCCTTTTTGTCATCTGCAGCCTTTAAAGTGTGTTGCAATTTTTTCATTTACTGTATTTGTTTTTTATATTTTTTGTTTTATGTATTATATCTTATCTATAACATTGCTAGCAAAACTTCAGCCTCAAACCACAGTAATGCTGTGTCTTTTACATTATGATTGTCACAGTCCAAGAAAGAAATGATGCAACGTATATGAAATATCTTGAAAAATCTTCAGGTGTTACAAAACCCTGAACAGACAGGATTCCACCAAACTGTACATCTAGTTTAACACATTAAAAATATTCTCTAACAACCTGCGCAGCTTCTATTTGGGTCAAAATCCTAATTAAAAAAAAAAAAAAACACACCTAAGCTTTGCAAATAAATTTCTCCTGCACATAGGTATAACAAGCATAATGCCGCCTCCACCTGAAAAACATCTCTCGCATCCGCTCATTCCTCAACTATGACACTACAAAAATGCTGGTCCATGCCCTTGTCATCTCCCGCCTAGACTACTGCAACATCCTTCTCTGTGGCCTCCCAGCTAGCACCCTCACCCCCCTCCAATCCATTCTTAACTCTGCTGCCCGTCTTATCCACCTCTCTCCTTGCTACTCCTCTGCCTCTCCCCTCTGCCAATCCCTTCACTGGCTTCCCATTGCCCAGCGAATTCATTTCAAGCTACTAACCATGACCTACAAGGCTCTCCATGACCTCTCCCCTCCAGACATCTCTGCCCTAATTTCCAAATATCTCCCCTCACGCAATCTCCGCTCCTCACCGGACCTTTGCCTCTGCTCTCCCCTTATCAGCTCCTCACACAACCTCCAAGACTTCTCCCGTGCTTCACCCACACTCTGGAACGCACTGTCCCAACAAATCAGACTCTCCTCCACTTTCACCAACTTCAAAAGCAATCTGAAAACCCATCTCTTCAGGCTTGCCTGTAACCTTCACTAAACTTGTCACTACTTCCTCCACAGACATGTCTGCCCCTCACCTCCTGTCTCTTTCCCCCTCCTTGTAGATTGTAAGCCCTCGCGGGTAGGGTCCTCTCTCCCTCTGTCGTGCCAATTGTCATTAATCACTTATCACTGTACTCGTTTGACTTATGTTATGTATGTAACCCCCTCAAATGCACAGCGCCCTGGAATCAATGGCGCTTTAAAATAAATAATAATAATAATAATATACCTCACCAAATGTGAAAAATCACAATTACCATCAGAGGCGTAACTTCAAGCTCTTGGGCCGTGGTGCGAAAAGTGAAATGGGGGCCCCCCAGTTACCATGCACCATTTACAATGCTGGTATCTTCTTATGTGGCAGGAGGGCTTTTGGGCCCCCTCAGGCTGCTGGGCCCGATAGCGACTGCTACCGCTGCACCCCCTGTAGCTATGCCCCTGATTACCATACTTATGAAATTATGTCAGAATTTTGAATCAATTTGTGCCAAAAAATAAGCTGTTGTACAGCTCTTTACCACATTTACTACATGTTTTAAATACTTATAGACTCTTGTTTTACTTTGTCTGATAACAATGGTGCAACGTGCATGAAATTTGGCATTAACACGACAAATTTCATGTGCCTAATAATGGCATAGGATGCGCCTGATGTATGAATCCGCTCTACAGCAGGTCATAAATCAGGCGCATTGCAGCGCTTGGGTGACAGTTCGGGCTCAGGTAAACCACTTTGAAAGTGCTCTACCTGTTCCAACTGTAATGTGCCCAGAAACGCCATAGAAAAACTATAAATATGGAGCCTTGTACGGTTCTAGTTTGGCCCGCCTCCTGCACGCCCCCCCCCCCCCCAGATCGGGCACATTATAAAGTGCCGCGGGCGCTAAGTAATGTGCCCGAGAATGGCGTGCAGAAGATTTAAAAATGTATGAACGGGGCTGTGCTAGATGTCAGACTGAAAAGACATCAGATATCTGGCGCAGCTCCGTTCATACATGTCATAGTGGGAAAGGGTGTAGTTTATGTAACATCATACATCAAAAATTAACCAATAGGTGGTGCAAAGGTGTCTTTATCCACATTTTTAAAAAGAATGGAATTAAATCTGGCTAGTATAAGCTTATACTCCATTCCGGGAAGATGAGTAGGCGACTGCCTTAGACGCCACTTTATCCCGAGCAAAAAGGGGGCACAAGGTGGTAGGGAGTGGGCTGAATATTCCATGGGGGGGGGGGGGGGGGTGTTATATGCCTTATTTGCCTAGGGCACCAGAATACCTGATCCCAGTACTGTTTTTAAAAACGGGTTTTAGTTGATCTACCCAAGTGTACCAATTACATAAATGTCACACACTGATGCCTTACGCATTTTTTTTTATAGACGTTTTAGTTATCAGCTGTCACATAGGTCATGGTTCTCTTACACATGAACAAAAAGCCAGAGCTTTGAACAAGCAGCCCTTTTTAAATACAAAAAACAAGTGCCATAAGCCTTTCCTCAGTGGTGAAAAGGGTAATTCCATTTCACTGATTAGCTTTAAAGGGGTTGTATCATTTGAACTGTTCATGCTCTTCAGCTAACTCCCAGGAGGCGAGTCCTCTCCTCCCAGCAGGCGTGTCTCTCCTCCCAGCAGGCGTGTCTCTCTTCTCTCAGCAGGCGTGTGTCTCTCCTCTCAGCAGGCGTGTGTCTCCTCTCAGCAGGCGAGTCTCTCCTCTCAGCAGGCGTGTGTCTCTCCTCTCAGCAGGCGTGTGTCTCTCCTCTCAGCAGGCGTGTGTCTCTCCTCTCAGCAGGCGTGTCTCTCCTCTCAGCAGGCGTGTCTCTCCTCTCAGCAGGCGTGTGTCTCCTCTCAGCAGGCGTGTCTCTCCTCTCAGCAGGCGTGTGTCTCTCCTCTCAGCAGGCGTGTGTCTCTCCTCTCAGCAGGCGTGTGTCTCTCCTCTCAGCAGGCGTGTGTCTCTCCTCTCAGCAGGCGTGTGTCTCTCCTCTCAGCAGGCGTGTGTCTCTCCTCTCAGCAGGCATGTCTCTTCTCTCAGCAGGCGTGTCTCTTCTCTCAGCAGGCGTGTCTCTTCTCTCAGCAGGCGTGTCTCTCCTCCCAGGAGGTGTGTGTCTCCTCTCAGCAGGTGTGTCTCTCCTGCCAGGGGGCGTGTCTATCCTCACAGCAGGTGTGTCTCTCCTATCAGCAGGTGTGTCTCTCCTCCCAGGAGGCGTGTCTCTCCTCTCAGCAGGCGTGTCTGACTCTGACTGTGCAGTGGAAGCAGAAGGATGTCTGCAGAGGACAGCTATACAGCCTCCTGCATGCTGCTCATGTGTCTGCAGAGGACAGCTATTAGCCTCCTGCATGCTTGTCACCTGTCTGCAGAGCTTCAGGCTCAGCTTGGCTATAAGCAGTTATACAGTCAGCCTGAACTGATGAGACATGTGAGGAGTGTACACTGCCCCCTCCCTCCTCCCCTTCTGTTACCAGACAGGAGACTGTATGACTGTGGTATATGCAGTTATACACACAGCCTGAACTGATGAGATATGTGAGGAGTGTACACTGCCCCCTCCCTCCTGTTACCAGGCAGGAGAATGTATGACTGTGCTATATGCCGTTACACACACAGCCTGAACTGATGAGACATGTGAGGAGTGTACACTGCCTCCTCCCCTTCTGTTACCAGACAGGAGACTGTATGACTGTGATATATGCCGTTACACACACAGCCTGAACTGATGAGACATGTGAGGAGTGTACACTGCCCCCCCTTTCCCTCTGTTACTAGGCAGCAGACTGGGTTATATGGAGCAATGCACACTGCCCTCCCCATCCTCCTCTCCCCCTGTTAACAGGCAGGAGACTCTATAATACTGTGTTATATGAGGGGATCTGTGGCTTAAACAGCCAGTCATTGCCCAGATCATTCACCCTAGAGCTGGGAGATATATATAGAGCAAGCAGACTTTGGTTTCACTATCGATTTTAACAGCTCAGAGGGGAGAAAACAGAGTGTGCAGGCAGCCAATCACAGTGCAGGGGGCGTGGCCGGGGCGTTTCCTGTCTGGAGGCGTATCCCAACAGGCTGAATGAAATGTCAGCTAGCCAATCACAGTGCAGAGGGCGTGTCTAGGGGCGAGGTCCTGCCAAGGGGTGTGTCCCGACCAGCAGCAGAAACAGAATACAGATTTACAGAAATGCTCATATCTGCTAAACCAAGTGACTGAGATAATGCAAACCAATTACAAAAGAGCTTATTTTTACTGTCCCCATAATATGAGACATGATCTTTGAAGTGATACAACCCCTTTAAACATGTAGGCAAAGGTAAATGAAGACTATTAACAAATGCATTGCTTTTTTGATTTTGCTTCTCTTCCAAGCCCGGAGTACATTTTGGGTGAAATGTATGAAATTTGGCGTTTACGCAACAATTTTCATGCAATTAAAAAAGGCATAGAATGCATGCTCTACAGCGGGACATAAATCAGGCGCATTCCAGCGCTTGCACGACAGTTCAGACTCAGGTAAACCACTTTGAAAGTGGTTTACCTGTTCCGACTGTAATGTGCCCAGAAATGCCGCAGCGAAGCTATAAATATGTAGCTTCGCTACGGTTCTAGTGCGCCTCGGAGTGGCATGTGGGAGATTAGAAAATGTATGAACGGGGCTGAGTCTAATATTGGGCTGTAAAGATGGCAGATATCTGCTGCAGCCACGTTCATACATGTCGCCCTTTATCTCTTGCTTTTGCACACAAGCTTCCCTATTTACAACCCACCTCTCTCTGCTCTTCAAGGCTGTAGCAGTGGCCGGGAAGGTGATGTCACTTCCTGCTCTGTTTCTTATCTGAAAGGTGGGAGCTTGTTTACATTACTTACCGACAAGCTTTAACCCTTTAGAGCTCTGTAGCCTTGTGCACTGCTATTTACAAACCTCCAGCCCTAATGTCACTCTAACAGGCAAAGCTAGGAACAGCAGAGCTAATATGCCAATTACGGCTATAGAACCACCCACAGCCTAACCAGTGTGAGCCTGAAGCTGCCAGTGGTTCTGTAAAACAGCAGGGTAAGACAACCCCTTTAAATGGTGGGATCCTCCAAAATGGATATTTAATCACTTTTCTAAATATATGTCATTAAAAAAGTGAAGCTTTTGAGATCTACTGCCTGACTAAGATGCCTTTAGATTCCTGACAGTTTACATTAGACACGACAGGAGCTGACCTGGCCGCGTTTGCGTTGTTTGCACTTCTTATCTGATGGCAGGGAACATGAACGAGCTTTGAAGGGACTGGGGAGAAAGATCCTGTGTCTTTTGTATAGAGAATCCACTGGTTGTAATGTAATTATCTGAGTAAACATGCAGATGCTCCCTGCTCTCTGCTCAGCCCCTCTCCTCCTGCAGCCGTTCGTTCGTGAAGGAATGAAAGAAGGCTGCCTGCTGAGCTTATCTTCTCTCCTGAGCAAATAAGAGGGAGAAATAAAACGCATATTGCTTGTGCGCAATACAGTTCTGCTCTGTGGATTAGCAAAACAATGTTTGCTTAACTACAGAGACTGAGCATCAGGAATGTGCATGGGAGGTGAAGTGATGACATCACAGAGGAGGTACTTGTTTTTTTAAACACAAAAACACAACGCCCCTTTTTTCAAGCCTCAAGAGGGGAGTATCAGCCTGCAAGGTAAGGAACTCACTTCTTGGCAAAACACCTTTAAACAGTATGATACCCAATAAATGCCCCCTTAAAGAGATGTTGATGGGTGCATGAGCCTACACAGACCAGGTAAGCAGATCTTAGGGGCTCAGAGTCCCTTACTAGATCAAATGCATACATTTTTGTTACACTTTCTTGAGACAAAAAATCGAAGTTTTGCTTGGTGACAAGTATCCTGTAATTTGGAGTTCATAAGAAACTTAAACTATATCTTACTACAATTTATGCCTCAAAGCCAACTTCTCAAACCAAACTATATTCCAGACACCCTGAAATATGGCCAGAATGGAGCCCGACGCAAATGATCACATTTCGTCCAGACTCGATAAATCTAGGTCAGTGAGCTTTCGCTGCTTTACCTGCAACTCTGAAATGTTCTTATTTTGCCTTTAACCTTTTCTGATTGCACAAACAGTTTGAAGGGATTATTGCCACTTCAGACACATTTAATGGTGTTAAACTCTCTAATTTATAAGCCTTGGTGTAAGACGCATAAGGATGCCGGCGGGATGTTCCAGTGTGCACTTTGTCACTTCAGGAGTAAGCTTGCTGATGAAACGAGGCAGGAGACACAGTGAGCGGCTGTACTAGGTTAAAGCAATGTTTTCTGCTAAGCAAACTCAACAGCGTCCAATGGTCTGCACACCTCGAAACATTTCATCAACAGTGATAAAATAATCGGGACATGTCCCATTTGTCTAAACCGAGTGGGGGTCAGAAGACACAAGTCCATCAAGTCCAACCTATTCTTTTTAGGTGCATTGATCTAGAAGAAATTTGTCAACTGTTAAAGGGGTTGCGCAGAAAGGCCGTGTTCACACGGCTTATTCCCGACGGATTTGTGCGCTCAAAAACCGCCGTGAATAAGGGGCGGGACGGGGGCGGCGCCGGAGCGCAGCGGGGTCGCCACGCCCCGGCCCCATAGACAATGCATTGTTTACGGCGCCTTCCGCGCCATAAATAATGTGCATGTCACTTTCTCCCCCCGCGGCGGATTCGCCGAGCGGGGAGGAGCAGCGGAAATCCACTGTTCTCTATGAGAACTGTGGATTACAGTAATTAGTCCGACGGATTGGCGCCGTACTGCAGCGCCAATCCGGCGCGCAGTACGGCGCCAATCTGCGGACAAATAAGCCGTGTGAACGGGGCCAAAAAATAAATTCTAAGTAATATCTCTCCCACAGTTAGGCACTTTTATAATCTACTTTGCTTACATTTTCTGTGGGCTTTCTGTATTTCCATATCAGCTGTTTGATGAATAATAGGAAGTGCTGGAGTTTTGTGTGTCTGGACATACAGAAAACAGTTCTGTGTCCAGCCCAGGAGATCAGGTGACATTTGAAGCCCTGAAGCCACAGCCCTTTCGTCCTGCCTCCTAACGCTTTCAACTAGAGGTCGGAGACTGGGGTATACACTGAGGTTGGAAGAGAGGAAGATACAAAAAGCACTGGAAAGGATCCTGGGCATGAAGTTTTACAGGGTACAATGGAACAGCTATCAAACAGAAATACTGCTGCTGGGCCACATGGAAGGGAAACTATATACAGCTCAGGAAATGCATAAATTAGCACAGAAAACAGATGGCTTGCCTGAGTCTTTACTCATTTGAGCATTGACCTCTGTGGCATAATCTCCAAAAATTTGGGAATCTCGCAAGAGAACAAAGAGTGACTTTTGATCACTATATTTACTATTTTGCCATAGGCAAACTTAAACTCTATCAGTTCTCTATCTATTAAACACTAAAACGTAACTTTTATTATATCTAACTCTTAACCGCTATACACACTATTTAAATAGTGTGTATAGAGGTTAAGAGTTAGATATAATAAAAGTTACGTTTTAGTGTTTAATAGATAGAGAACTGATAGAGTTTGACCTCTGTGGGGCACAGTGTAGACGTAACCCTTTAACAGTCACATTTAAAGTGGAAAAGATTTTTTTCTATTGTAGACGTTTATGTCCACAATACAAATATAGTTGCCTTGTAATTCTGGACTCTTTAGAAAATATTACTTCAAGACAAAAATCTGTGATATCATTAAAAGCTTAAAGGGAACCTGTCTCATAGCCAATGCCGTCCTTGCTGAGAGCAGCAGAAGCTAGTGACCGACACCCTGTTTCTAGTGGTGTTTCCTTTATGCTTTATAATATACAAGTATAATAATTTCAGAGTATTTAATTCTCAAATCTGGTGGGGCGCAGCCAGAGACGAGTCCAGTTTATTCAAAGTAGATGTTAACCCCGCACACCAATCATTAGCCCCACCCACCAGTTATTACCATGTTTCTACCTGTGCACAGTAATAAGCTTGAAAAAGGCCCAGTGAGAGGACCGAAAGGTTGCATCTTATTTTGTCTGTCCTGAATACAGATATTTTTTTAATTTTCTGGAGTACTGAGGTCATTGGATGTTTATCCACAGTAATAGGAAGAATCATTATAGGGTAGGTGGGGCTAGTGGTGAGTGGGCGGGGATAATACCCGCTCATACATGAACTGGACTCGTCTCTGGCAGAGTAGGTAGGCACAAATCTGGCTCAAAGCACCCGTTGTTTTCTGCCACTGAGCCATATAATATAATAACATATTGAAGCAAATATCATTCCATCATTTTTACTCAGTGTTGTTATCCTGCCTAATCTAAGCTTCTGGCAATACAACAGAGATGCCCTGAATCCATTATTCTTCAATGATAATGAAGTCACTCTGTTGACTCTCTCTGAGTCTGTACAGCAAAGCAGAAAACAGGAAATGCCACTTATTTGTGTCAGCTCCAGTGGCGAGTGTAACAACTGTAATATTTCAGGATATTTTTATTTGGGTAGCCACATAAAAATCCACAAGACTAATGCTTTTTATGTTTCTCTCTTTTCTTTAATATGTAATATCTGATGCTACATGGCCTTTAAAAATGACTGTGAAAGCTTGTCACGCCGTACCTTGATGTCCAAACAGATAGATCTGCTGTACACGACACAACAGACCATTAGACGTGCACAACATCCCAGCTACCTGCATCGCAGAACAGCCAGGATCAAAAATAACCTCCCTAGCATCTGTCAAGACCAATATGTTTCAGCTTGTTTAGCAG
This sequence comes from Phyllomedusa bahiana, assembly GCA_025379985.1. Classification (NCBI taxonomy): domain Eukaryota; kingdom Metazoa; phylum Chordata; class Amphibia; order Anura; family Hylidae; genus Phyllomedusa; species Phyllomedusa bahiana. The sequence continues at coordinate 31,864 of JAODAL010025090.1, forward strand.
TCATGCTGAATCCATCACAACCAGCTAGTTTGAAATCCACAACAACCTTGGTCAATTTAATATGCAGACTGCATGTCATCGCCCTCGGTGCAGCCACATGGAAGGCTTCAGTGCCTGTACTCCCAATCATACCAGTTTATTATTCCTGTATATTTCCAGCATTGTGGACCTTAAGCTAATAATACATCTCTTGATGTTGAGATGAGACAGAGTTCCTCTTCCTGGAAGTGTCAGTAATTGTTCGGGATTAGCGTACATGTCTTTACACGACAATAATTGCCCATTACTTTGCGCTGCCGATAAAGATCATGCTTGAAATATTTAACTATGCAAAGTAGAAGACAGCTGTGCACCAATGCGACACTATTCCCAGGCAGCAAGTGACAAGGGAAGGTTATTTCCAGCAAGGAACAGTTAGGAGAATGCTGGTCTAAAGAATTACTTGCATAGATTTAGAAAAACATGGCTTCTTCCAAAAACAGCTACACTTTTTTCTACAGGTTGTGTAGGGTTTTGCAGCTTCTCCCCATTCATTTCAATGGAACTGAGTTGCAATGCCAGTTACAATCTACTGTATGTGTGGCACGGTCTCTAGAAAGTAACAGTCATGTTTCCCTAATCCTGAATAGCGAATGGCTGGGATGTCAGCATAAGGAGTTACTTTAGTTTTACTACAGATCACATCTTAGCAAAACCTATCCTAGTGAGTAACTGCAGTGGACCAATTCCCTGGAACAGCATTTATGAGTAAAAGGCGGAGAAAATGTCAATGTCATTCCTGCTTACCCCGCCCACATATAATGATTGACAGCTTTCTGCATATCAGTGTGTGGACAGAGCAAAGTGTCAATCACTGTATGTGGGCAGGGTAAGCAGGACTTTCACTTTCAGTTTAATTTTTCTCTCTTTGCCTTTTACTTAGAAATCCTGCTCCAAATGAAATATACCTCAGCTTCTCTCCTCTATCATATAACCCTATATATCACAGAGCTCAGCTTCTCTCCTCTTCCATATAACCCTATATATCACAGAGCTCAGCTTCTCTCCTCTTCCATATAACCCTATATATCACAGAGCTCAGCTTCTCTCCTCTTCCATATAACCCTATATATCACAGAGCTCAGCTTCTCTCCTCTATCATATAACCCTATATATCACAGAGCTCAGCTTCTCTCCTCTATTATATAACCCTATATATCAGAGCTCAGCTTCTCTCCTCTATCATATAACCCTATATATCACAGAGCTCAGCTCCTCTATCATATAACCCTATATATCACAGAGCTCAGCTTCTCTCCTCTATCATATAACCCTATATATCACATAGCTCAGCTTCTCTTCTCTATCATACAGTACTGCTGTATCTAAGACAAGGGATTGTGCCCCCTAGTGGTCATGTACCCTAGGGGGACTAAATATTCATGTAAAAAAAGTTTGAAAAATATAAATATTAAAAGTTTAAATCCCCCCTTTGCCATTTTACAAATAAAAAAATAAAATAGTTACACATAATTGTTTTTTCTGATCATTTTATGTTTCCAAAAAATTTGAATAAAAAGTGATCAAAAAGTTGCATCTATCCCAAAATGGTAAAAATAAAACTACACTTCAGCCGACACTTTTTGCTTTAAATATTTTTTCCTACTTTCCTCCTCTAAAACCTAAGTGCATCTAGTGGTCCAGTGCTTATAGTCCGAAAAATACGGTATATAAATTGGGAAACACCATAGTCGTAATGATCCACAGAGAAAAACTAACCGCACGGCGAGCTCTGTTGAAAATAAAAATAAAAAACACTACTAGGATTGCAGCATTTTCCTCACACTGGCTTCCAAAAATGGATCTAAAAGCCATCAAGAAGCCCTGTCCCACTAAATATGATACCAATAAAAAAGTCAACTCATCCCGCAAAAAACATGCCCATACACAGCTCTCAGACTATGCAAAATGTGTTTAAATGTGTAAAAGCAATAAAACATAAAAATACTGTATATATAAATTTGGTATCACTGTAACTGTATTGACCTTCTGAGTAAAACTAGCATGTCATTTATACCGCACGGTGACCACTGTAAAAAGTAAAAAAAACACTACCAGGATTGCTGTATTGTGTTCAAAACACCTCGATAAAAAGCGTCAAATGAACCCCATAATGGTACCACTAAAAACCTCAGACTGTGACAACATAAAAACGCTATTTTTTATAAACTAATTTCTATATGTGTATTTGAAAATGTCTATTTTCATTTCACTTATTTCAATTTATTACTAACTTAAAGGGGTTGTCTCACTACATTGATTCATCTTACCTCAGTCCTGTTTTCTTGGTTTCACTTTGAATCGAGGGGCGTGTTTACTGGCTTCCACTAGGTGTCAGTAACAGCCAGGTCTGTAGCTATAGCAACCAGTGCTGACAGCCTACGAAGAGAGATCACGCAGGTCTGTACCTATAGCGACCTGAGGAGCTGATGCAGCCCGTACAAGAGGGGATATCTAGGAATAGGTAGGACACTGTTAATGGATATATATTACAAAGTTACTTAATTTGCAACATATTTAACATAAAAAAACAATCCTTGGAGTGAGACAACCCCTTTAAAAGACAGTGTGTTACGAGAAAACGTTCTCTAAATCCAGGCTTGGACTTGCCCACAGGGGAAGAAGGGAAGCCCCCAAAGGGTCCCTGAGCATGACAGACGTGGAGTTCCTTTTAAACTGCATATATACAGTAACTACTGTTGTATTTCATTGTCCCTGTCCTATGTTTTTGGTATGTCCAAACTGCATAGAACCTCGGCTTTGTTCCCAATAATTATCATCTGTTTATATGTTTAGCAAAGGATAGACATCATTTGCCTTTGAAGCATTTCCTCCCAGCTATCTCATTGTAACTCCACCCATTTCTGTCACCTGAAATCAGTGATTTAATTAGTGATCTGCACAGACTATATATTGGAGCCTCTGCCTTGCCAGTATTTTAAGTGACAGCTTTTTGAAGTGATAAATTATGACAGAATTTCTTGTGAGTAAAGGGTCTTTCTAAAGAACAGCTTATTCACCATGCTCATTGTTTCAGTCTATTTTGCAGCCATTTGCCTCCTGTCCTACCACCCCAGAGCCCCAGAGAATCCTGCTCACATTAGCTCCTCTCTCATTCCCTTTCCCATGCACTACTCACTTACTTTAACTACCCCAAATCACCTGCTTTCATAGTGTTGCACAAATATCGCTCATACACGTCACTCAACCATCTGCTGTCACTTTTCATTCTCCTGCTTCTTGCTGCCGAGGACATCTCTTCTAACCCCGGCCCATCCTCCTTTACTGCTCATCCCACCTTCTCCTCTGCCTCCCATAGAAACCCTGCTGTTAACCTGCGTAATATTTGTTGTACGTCTTTTCCTGTCCCATTTTAATGTGCTCTGTGGAACTCCCGATCTGTCTGTAACAAACTCACTGCTATTCATGACCAGTTCCTTTCTAACTCTCTCAACCTGCTAGCTCTCACAGAAACTTGGCTCCTGCCATCTGACACCACTTCCCTTGCCACTCTCATCTATGGCAGCCTACACCACCCACACTCCCAGACCAGAGAACATTCAGGTTGGATTCAGCATACTTCTTTCTCCACACTGCACTTACTAGGTCATTCCTCCCGCACCCTCCCTCACTTTCCCTTCCTATGAGGTCCACAGCCTCAGACTCTTTTGGCCATTTTCTCTCAGAGTTGCGGTTGTGTACAGCCCCAACCCCCCCCCCCCCCCCTCCCCGGCTCACCCTGCCAGTTTCTGGATAATTTTGCTGCCTGGCTCCCTCCCTCACTTCCTCTCTACTGAAATGCCCACTCTCATCCTGGGTGATTTCAGCATCCCCATTGACAACCCCATGTCTCCTTCTGCTTCTCAGTTTCTTTCACTAACATCTCCTTCACTATCACTAATTCTCAGCCTTCTCGGGACACACCTGCACATCACACATTCAGAAATCTCTGCTTTATAAACATTCAGGAACTCATTGACACTCTACAGTCCTCACTGTCCCCAATCTCCAATCTCCTGTCCTGACCTGGCTGTTAAACAATACAATGAAACTCTCTTCATCACCCTGGACATATTGGCACCGCACCACCAGAGTCAGATGCCGCCGGCATCCTTGGCACACAGCTCAGACTCGCTTTCTGCAGCAATGTTCCAGAAAGTCAAAGCTACCTACAGACTTCTCCGTTACAAATTCATGCTCAGGACTTACCAAACTGCCCTTTACCACACCAAACAAGAATACTTCACCTCCCTCAGCTCAACAGTACACAACAACCCAAAAGAACTGTTTGACATGTTCCACTCCCTCCTCAGGCCTACAGCTCAGGTCCCGGTCACTGATCTCTGTGATGAAGACCTGGCCACTCACTTCAAAGACAAAAAGGACAGAATCTAGCACAGCATCACATCTCAATCCTCAAGTAATACCCCTCCCATCTCCTTCCGCATGTCCTCTAGTCTGCTCTCAGCCCTTGACCCGAAGATAGAGGAAGAAGTATCCAGGTTTCTGCTGTTTGCTCGCCCCGCCACCTGCTCTAGTGACCCCATTCCCTACCTCCTTGTCCAGTTTATTTCCCTAGCTGTCCTCATTCATCTAACTACAATCTTCAACCTCTCTCCTTCCACTGGGATCTTTCCATCTTCCTTTAAACATGCCATCATAACCCCTTTACTAAGAAACCCTCTCTGGACCCATCCTGGTTGCTAATTACCAACCAGTCTCTAACCTGCCCTTCATCTCTAAACTCCTGGAATGCTTGGTCTACTCTCGCCTAATCCGTTTTCTCTCTGCTAACTCTCTTCTTGACCCACTGCAATCAGGTTTCCGCACTTTACTCTCCACAGAAACTTCTATAGCAAAAGTTTCAAATGATCTCCTGACAGTGAAATCTTAGTGCAACTGCTCATTGTTGCTTCTTCTGGATCTCTCTGCAACATTTGACACCATAGATCACCAACTTATCCTCAGCATGTTCAGTGCCATTGGCCTCCAGGACACCGCTTTCTCTTGGTTTTCATCCTACTGCTCTGACCGCTCCTTCAGTGTCTCATTTTCCGGTTCTACCTCCTCTCCTCTTCCTCTTGCTGTTGTGGTTCCTCAGGTATCAGTTCTAGGTCCTCTCCTCTTTTCACTCTACACAGCCCCCATTGGACAAACCATAGGCAGATTTGGTTCTCAGTACCATCTCTATGCTGATGACACTCAATTATACACCTCTTCCCGAGACATCACCCCTGACCTACCACCCGTGACTGTCTATCTGTCCTCTCTCTATCTAAACTAAACCTCACTAAAACTGAACTTCTAGTCATCCTGCCATCTACTAACCAACCCCCCTCTGCTGCTTCTTTTTCCGTGTGGGGAACTACCATAACTCCTAGGCAGCAGGCCCGCTGTCTTGGGGTTGTACAAGATTCTGATCTGTCCTTCACTCCTTATATCCAATCCCTTGCATGATCCTGTCACCTGTACCTCAAGAACATCTCCAGAATCCGTCCTTTTCTCACTGTGGAAACAACCCAGACTCTTATTGTTGCCCTTATATTTTCTCGTCTCGACTACTGTAACTCTTTGCTTATCAGTCTCCCTCTCTGCATACTCCCCTCCTCCAATCCATGCTAAATGCAGCAGGCAGGCTCATCTTTCTTTTCAGCCTCTATACTGATGCCTCTACCCTGTGTCAGTCATTGGTTGCCCATTCAGTATAGAATAAAATATAAACTAATCACTGTCACTCATAAAGCTCTACACAGTGCTGCACCCCCTACATCTCCTCCTGCATCCCTGTCTACCACCCTACCCCGTCTCTTCACTGTGCTGATGATCTGAGATTGCACACCTCTGTCATCGGAACCTCCCATACCCTTTTCCAAGATTTTGCACATGCTGCACCGGTTCTCTGGAACATGTTACCCTATATGATCAGACACACTCACAACCCTCATATTTTTAAGTGCGCTACCAAGGCCTACCAAGATCCCTATATCCTCTAGATTCTGTCACAGACATCCGTCACTTCCTGCACTTGGGCACTCACAGGCACTTATCTGTATATAGATCTATGGTTTGGATGGCAGATTCATCTACTTTTTATGTAAACTGCACTTCTCACCCTTTGTCTCACCCATATACCCTAATATATGGTAAGCTCTTGGAAGCAGGGCCCTCACACTTCGTGTCTGATTTGTAAGTAGCTTTAAAAAAAAAAAAAATGTAATGTTTGGTTTTGTCTATATTTATACCCTCTAAATTGTAAAGTGCTGCGGAATATGTTAGTGCTATAAAAATAAAGATTATTATATACAATATATCCTTGAAAACGGCAGAAAGGCAGTGTAAAAGGGGAAAAAAGGCGAGAGGCAGAATATAAGAGGCATGTACCGTAGCTGTAGGGTGTGACCCCAGAATCAACTCCACTAGTAGGCCCCAATATTAACTCCACAGGTGGGCCCTCAGTATGAAATTCCACTAGTGGGCCCTAGGTACCCGCATCTGACACTGTCTGAATCACATGGCTAGGTAAAAGCATTAAAACGTTATTCCCACATAAAGTGAAGCATGTCAGATTTGAAAAATGGGGCTCTGCCATAGAGTTCAAATCTGGCTGCAATGGTAAAGGGTCTTTTCAAAGGAGAGGATATATGGTTTACATTTTTCTTTAGCTCAAGCTATATGGCACATCGTAAACTGCGGCAGTATACTGTATAATGAAAATCAGCGCTGACAAAATGTGCCTCTTCAAAACCACATTGTTACGAGTAGCGCCGCAGCCCGTGGTCCGGGCTGCGGGCGCACTCGTACCCCTGCAGCACAGTCTGCCCCCGGACGCCCTTCCTCACCTGACCGCGTTCCTGCCTCTGCTCCCAGCCAGTGCGCGCGCTCCCGCGCCGTAGGGCGCGCGTGCGCCGGCTGGTAGATTTAAAGGGCCAGTGCGCCGGTACTTGGACACACCTGACGCTGACCCTACAGTAATGCTCCACCTCTTCCTGGCCCTCGCCGATTCCATAGTGCTCATACCTATGCGAGGAAGCCCTTTCTACGTTCCGGTTGCCTTTCCTGTGTACCAGTCCTACCGGCTTACGTTCTCCGACCACGAACCTTTGCTGCCTGCCCTGACCTTCTGGCCCGTCCCTGACTACGAGTTTGCCTGCCGATTCAGTACTGCGTTATACCTTGGCTACCACCGCAAGCAAGTCACATCAGGGGTAGCGACCTGGTGGAATCCCGCCGCAGCAAGTCCATCCCGCTTTGCAGCGGGCTCTGGTGAGGACCGGGACCCACTTAGTCTCCGCTCCCTGGTACGGCTATTACCATCGCTTGTGGTGTCCCAGTGGATCCACGACCTAGGACCGTTACCGCTCTACCTAGGACCGTTACACACATCTATTTATGATAGTGTAATACCTCTAAATAATAGTTACACAGTTACTGAATAACACACATATACATGGAGCAAATATTCCAAACATATTACCTTCATACTGTTACTAAGAAAAGAAAATCCCATAATACCAAGACAATGAATCCCAATAATACCATTACATAAGGACCAAATGGTGTATTCTGATCTCATACAGTATATGCCATAAATATCTTATAGATTTGGTTTCTACCAGCTGTAGTGCAGAGAGTTTACTTTAATGGGAGTTACAAATACATGTAGGGCCACCACGTCATTTGCCGCATTTGTGGATTTGTCATATGTATGAGACTGGAATGTCCAAATATCTGTGGAGAGAAAACTTTATATGGGATTTTGAAGCTCTAATGTGCTAATATTTTCACTGGTAGCAATCAATAATTTTAGACAGAAAACATTGTGTATTTTCACTGGGCAGCAATGCACGATGAACTAAAATAAAATAATGTAAGGCACAGGGCCATATAATCCTCAGTGCTGCATTTTTCACTCTATACATGAAACCCAAAAGGAGGGATCAGCGGTTAAGTTGGTTGGGCAAAGAGGGGTGCATTTTACTCTACTGAATGCCAAAAAATGTATATTGAAACACTGGGTTTAAGAACAAAAGCTGGAGCTAAGTGAGGTTCCATCCACCTTAGAACATGTGCTACTTTTAGAGAAGTTGAATGGTACAAAGGAAAAATGACAGGCAGCTTTCTTAAGAAAGACCCTGGTGAAGCCTTTTAAGTTTATCACATCTTACTTAAGAGAGAAAGAAAGGATCCTTAGGAAAATTAGAAATTTAGAAGGGAGTTAGGAGAAGAAGGGAGTGACCACATAAGCACACAATGTTATGATGATTTGGAGCTCAGTTATGCTACTCTTTAATTCATTAAAATTGGGAAAAAATTAGTAAAATGGTTGCTGTCAGATTCCCAACTCGAGTATGGAATATATGGACAAATTAGGTGATAATTGAGCTATGCCAATATACAGAGGTGTAACTTGAAGCTCCGGGGCCAGAGGGCAATAAATAAAATGGGCCCCCCAGCTCCCATGTGCCACTTACAATTCTAGTATCTCCTTATGTGGCAGCAGGCCTTTTGGGCCCCTTCAGGCTGAAAGGCCGGTAGCAACTGCTACCTCTGCACCCCTTATAGCTACGTCCCTGCCAATACACACCAGATGCAATAAATAAATGTATAGGCTTGCAAACTTTGGATATATACACACTGTATATATGTATACATTTGGAGATGATGTCTTAAAATCAGTTTTTTTTGTCTTGGTATATTTTATATATAATTTCATTGGATTGAATCATACTTAGGTCAATACAGATGAAGTACCAGTTTTTCTCACCACAAAATATTGCTTAAAAAAGGAACAACATTTAAGGCAGTGATCTCTAACCTGGGACTTTTCCATTGCTGTGAAAAAATTCCCTCTCCAACCCAATGGCTTCACAGTCTTCTTCTAGTCCTGTAAAACCTTGTGAACCACAACACTTGTGTAAGGACCACCCCCTCGTTTGACTCTGTATAAAGGACAAGGGACTAGCTAAAGGCTCATTGGCCCTGGTGCAAATTGCAGCCTACTTACCTTCACAGCTGCTGGCTTTAAGCTGCACCACTGGCAATGTTCCCTTTAGGCCAGAGGTGTAAAATGCTTTTTCACCAAGGACCACATGAGCATTACACAAGAGTGCTGCTGGGGCCCTAAAACATCTGGGACATGGGCCCTCTGTGTTACAATTTTCTCAGTAGGGCTGAGTTCACACAGCATTTTCCACGGCACATTGTAAACTGCAGCATGCATTTTTTGGGATAAAAAAAAAAAATGTTTCTGGCATTAATTTCTTTGCATAGATACTGTCCTTTACCTCAGCAGTACAGTGTATAATGAAAATCAGCGCAGACAAATTTGCCTCTTCAGAACGACATTTATGTATGATAGTGTAATACATCTAAATAATTGTCATACAGTTATCGAATAATACATGGAGCAAATATAACATATGTTTTACCGTCATACTGTTACCAAAAACGTCCCACAATACCAAGACCATCAATCCCAATACTACCACTATAAAAGGACCAGATAATACGGTCAGACCATGACCACATGCGACCACCACAAAGTGATTACCAGTTGTACACAGGCTCTCGACAGACAGTACACGTATTTAGGGATTGTCCCCCCGGCACTGGTTTGCAGCCGGTTTTTCAAACGGTTTTCATTTTTGAAAACTGTCTGTAAACCAGCTGACAACCTTTAAAATAGACCTCTACAGAAAAGCCACGCAGCGGTCCCCATTGCACAGGTTTTCCGCCCGGCGGTTTTTCAGACCGCAGCCAGTCCGAAAAACATAGAATATGTTCATTCTTCCGTCCGGTTTTCAGGTGGAATATGAACATGTCTATGTGAAGGGGGAGGGCTTTTCTCTGCTAATTGCAGAGAAAAGCCACCCCCCTGTGGCCGTGTGCACGGCCAGAAAACAGTGCGAATACCGGTCGGATAAACCGACCGGTATTTGTCCTGCGCCATGTGGACGTGGCCTTAGAGTGCTGTTACAGCCAGTGACTCATAGAATGGAATGGTTCTCTTCCTATTATTTTTCCTTTCAGTCTAAAATGCCATAATGACTCCTCAGCCAAGAATCATCTCTGTAGAATATGACACAGAAACCTTTTAGATTCCATACTTTCCAGCTGCTCCCGCCCCGTTCCTCACCTCACCTGGTGAGACTATGTCAGACCAGCATTGTATCCATTTGTTTAATACAGTGGTTAATGAGGGAAGTCATTGGGAAGTGTTTCATTAAATAAAATGTTCTTTGTGGGGATTTTTACAATTTTATTCCAGTTTTATTCCAGTTTTTGCAACTGAGGTATCTGACAATTACCTCTTCATCACTAGGGCGCCAGAGTTTTTTGTAATCCCCAAGGCTCACACTAACCTCCTCTCACTCTTACTTTAGTACATAATGCACTAGAGGTGCTCGGAATAGCCAGGTTATTGTCAGAGGTGGACCATCTAATGTGATAGTCTGTGCTTCTGTAGCGGCTGATATTTTTAGACCAATATCTATCCAGATAGTATCAGCCGACTGCTGCTGGTTTTATCTTGGCTAGTTAAGAAAAATAACAGGAACGACAACATCATTTTTTATAATTTATCTAAAATATTAATAAAAATAAATGATTAAACAAACAACAACATAGGGTTCCCTACATTTTTCATAACCTGCCAAGGAAAAAACAGCAGCTGCAGCCTGACATCAGGATGGGAAGGTCCATGGATATTGGTCTAAAAATACCAGCCCACAGCTGCCTTAGAAATGGATCATAGCAATAGATGGTCCCCACTTGTGATGATAACCCAGCTCTTCCCATGACCCCTTCTGTATTTGATACTGGGATAATAGTAAGAAGGGATTAGTGACAGCATTGGAGTGACAAAAAAGCCCCAGCACTCCCTGACCCCATCCTTCTTTGACCATTTTATTAAAGATATAGATCCAATGCTGGCTCGATGTAGTGTAACAAATCTGACATAGTCCAAAAGGGAAACCTGTAAAAGGAAACAGAAATGATATACACACACAAAAATGCTGGATAGGCTACACAGCTCCCAGACAAACTGAGTGATGCCCCATGCCCCAAAGAAACCCATTTTCCTATTATAGGAAAGCTGGGTACCTGCTGTGCATTACCCATCTTTTCTGAATGCTGAATAGGCTATATAGCAGCCAATAAAAGCTGTGGCACCTCCCACACCAGACATTCAGCTTTCCTATCATAGGAATGTTTGGTTCCTGCTGTGGTGGATGGGGCATCACCAGCTTTCTTATGTAAGTCCCCCATTAGGTAGAAAGGTATATAGAACTCCCAGTAGATAGGTATATAGGCCCCTTATAATGTAGATATATAGGCCCCCATTAAGTAAGTAGGTATATAGTCATACATGCCAACTCTCCCGTTTTTGGCGGGGGGGGTCCCGCTATTTGGGGTCCCCTCCCGCCCTCCCGGGGGAGTTGGCATTCCTCCCGCCGCCTGCAGGCGGCGGGGGGGCCGGTAAATTACCGCGGCGCAAGAGTAGCGCTGGTGCGCTACTCTTGAGCCGCGGGATCGCTCCTACCGGCGGGTGCAGCGGCCGCAGCGGCCGCTCGACCGCCCGCGGTCTCACTGTGCGGGGAGGAGGCAGGAGGGATCGCTCCCTCCTCCCTCCTCTCCCTGTATGTCCGGCGCCGGTGTGTGCGCCGTACATACAGGTCAACGGCGCAGGGGGAAATGACGCGCGGCTGCAGGGGAGTGACGCGCGGCTGCTCTCACTTCCCCCTGCGCCGCTGAAGAGATCGGGCAGGAGCGGCCACGCTGCAGGAGCCTGGTAAGGTAAGTGGATTTTATTATTTAATTTTTATTAGCTTTAGGGGGCTCTACCTGGCTAACAGAGATGGCAACTACCTGGCAACAGAGGGGGCACTACCTGGCAACAGAGGGGGCACTACCTGGCAAAAAGGGGGCACTACCTGGCTAACAGATGGGGGCACTACCTGGCAACAGTGGGGGCACTACCTGGCAACAGAGGGGACACTACCTGGCAACAGAGGGGACACTACCTGGCAACAGAGGGGGCACTACCTGGCTAACAGAGGGGACACTACCTGGCTAACAGAGGGGGCACTACCTGGCTAACAGAGGGGGCACTACCTGGCTAACAGAGGGGGCACTACCTGGCAACAGAGGGGCATCTACTGCAACAGAGGGGCATCACTGGCAACAGAGGGGGCATCTACCTGGCAAACCGCTGGGGGCACTACCTTGCTAACATCTGGGGGCACTACCTGGCAACAGAGGGGGCACTACCTGGCAACAGAGGGGACATCTACCTGGCAACAGAGGGGACATCTACCTGGCAAACAATGGGGGCACTACCTGGCAAACAGATGGGGCCCGACCTAGCAAACAGATGGGGGCACCTACCTGGCTGACAATGGGGGCACCTACCTGGCTAACAATGGGGCACCTACCTGGCTAACAATGGGGGGCACCTACCTGGCTAACAAAGGGGGGCATCTACCTGGGCTACAAATTTGGCTCTACCTGGCTACAGACGGGCATCTACTTGGCTACAAGGGGGCATCTACCGGCCTGTAAGGGGCACTACCTGGTTATGGGGGGCTACTACCTGGCTATAAGGGCATCTACCTGGCTTTCTTCCAAAGCCGTTATGCAGTTAGGTGGAGTGGGTGTGGCTTTTTTGAAGGGCGTGGCATACCAACAAGATGGGCGTGTCCATGCAAATCTTTGCCGCGGCGCGCTACTAAATTCTCCTGCTTTTTCATTTTCGAAAGTTGGCAACTATGTATATAGGCCCCCTGTAGGATAGTCAGTTATATAGGTGCCCTCAGTAGGTAGGTATGTGTATTGGCTCCCTCATTAGATAGGTATATAGGTGTCCTTATTAGTTAAGAAGGTATAATAAATGCCCCCTCTGTAGGTAAGTAAATAGATCCCTTAAAAAAGTAGGAAGGTATATAGGATCCCACAATAAGTAGGTAGGTATACAGGCCCCCTCACTAGATATGTAAGTCCCCTCAGTAGATAGGAATATAGCCCCAACAGTAGGAAGGTATATAGGCCTCCACAGTAGGTAATTATATATTCCCCATAATAGGTAGGCATATAGGCCCCATCAGTAGGTATATATGCCCCCTCAGTAGATAGATAAATAGCCCACTCAGTAGGTAGATAGGCATATAGACCCTCACAGTAGGTACATAGGTCTCTTCAGTAGTTTGGTACATAGGGCCCCCAGTAGGTAGGTAGTATGATATATATGCCTCATAAAAAAGAAAATGAAATAAAAATAAATAATACTTACCTCTCCCTGTTCCCGGGGCATACATCTTGACTACTCCTAGCACCTTACTAGGCTGCAAGACTTTGTGGCCTAGTAGAGGCAACGATGTATGATAAAATACCTACGTCATGCTGCCTGTGCCATTTTCTTGTGTGGCATCCGGGAGTAGATTGCTATGCGCATCCAGAGGATGTTAGTTCCAGTATTTTTATTTTCAGGGACAGTAAAAGGGCTAATCTAATGATCCCTGGCGGTCTGTGGCAGTCAATTGGATAATTTTAAGATCCCTAGTGGAGGGCAGAGGAAGGTCTAATGATGCAAACCTTGGGTGCAGTGGTTATTCACATCTCCAGGTTCCTCATTGTCCGGGCTGAACATTTTTTTCTCTCTCTGCACTAATTACAAATAAGTGCTGGAAGAAACAGAGAGGACTGTGGAAATCTGCTATAAGGTCCACACAGCTCTGTATGACCAGACAGAGAGATCTGAGCGCAATCTCCTGGATCATTAAGGTGAGAGTCAGCACTAATGTTGTAAGGGGCTGTGACCCTTGTACTGCAGCTACACCACTGATAGGAGCGAAGGTCATATGACTGTGCTTCTCAAAACTTGACAATGATATTATAGATTCTGAATAAGGGCATGTCCCCACGGCACGGGGTTTCGGACGGTTTTTCAGCTGGTTTGCGGTTTTGTAGACCGCCTGAAAAACCGACCGAAAATGAGCACAAATGTGCTCTCTGGAAAACCCGTGCAGCAGTCCCCACTGCACGGGTTTACCGTCAGGCGGTTTTGCCGCCGGCGGTCCGACGGCAATACATTGAGCAAGCACCATCTTCTGGCTGGTTTTCGGACAGAATCTGTGCTTCTCACTGTAAAAGGGGAGGGCTTTTCTCCGCTCATCGCGGAGAAAAGCCGCCCCCCCCCACCCCGGCGGCCGTGGGGAAGGGCGCAAAACAGGACAAATACCGGCCGTGGGGATGCGCCCTAATAACAATTTCCCTTTTACTACCTTAAAATGTTATTATGCATTCTTAGGCTTATTTTCATTTTAATGAAAAGGGATTTTACAGAAGCAACATTTATCCACAGATTATGAATGCTAAAATAATGTGAACACCCATATTGTGCATCTATGTAACAATACCTAACAGTATGTTACCACAGCTAAAACAGGACACATGAAAAAGCTACACACTGTAGCTTTTTTGAATTATATCTTTTCATTTCGGAAGTTATGACAGTTTGATACAATGTAAAATAGTCAGTGTACAGCTTGTATAATGCTATGTGCACCTGGCAGATGCTACAGGTGGGCGAGGCGGGCGATTGCCCGGGCTGCCACTTGCCTCACCCACCCAGCAATTGCTCTATGACTCTGCATGGCCATTTTACCACGACTGTGCAGAGTTAGCAGCTGACCACACTCAGTGCAGCTGATCCTACAGGGAAACGGCAGGACGGTTTCTTACCCTCCTGCCTTCCCCCTTGTATATGCATCGCTCAGTGAGCGCTGTACATACACATCGGCATTGCAGGGGGTGTGATGCACGGCTTTCCTCACACCCCCGTGACACTGGATCTCCTAGGTCGGGAGCTTCTGTCGGCCCATGAGATCTCAGGAACTGTGTGCCGGCATAAGCAGCATGATGATGTCACGCCGCTTACACTGTACATCAGCTCCCGGACCTTGCTGCGCTGCAGAGAATATGGAAAGGTCAGTACCTTTTTTATTTTCATTATCTACAGGGGTCAATTACCTGGCTAAAATGCGCTACTAAAAGGCTAAAGTGGGCTACTACCTGGCTATAGGGGCAATTACCTGGCTACAGGGGGCAATTACCCTGCTACAGGGGGCTGCTACCTGACTACAGAGGGCTACTACCTGGCTACAGAGGGCTACTACCTGGCTATAGGGAGCAACTACCTGGCTACAGGGAGCAATTTACCACCTACAGGAGCCTATATATCTACATAATAGGGATCTATATTTCTACTTATTGGGAGGCCTATATAACTACCATCTACTTAGTAGGGGAACGAGATACCTACCTATTGGGGGACCTATAAGTCTACTAAACTAATGGGGCACTATACACCTACCTAATTGAGGACTGCCTACCTAGTTTGGGGGTGTACCTATATACTGTCTTAGGGAATTTAACTACTTCCTATATTGGTATACAAAACAAGACTAAAACTTTGTGCACAAATTGGAGCCCCATAGATGTTTGGGGGCACTTTTACTGTTTGGGGCACAAGGGGGTAATTATTACCATTTGGGATGCTTTAGATGGGGAGTTTGTATAGAGATGCGAATTGTTAGAGAAGTGCTGATAAAGTGAGGAGTCTAAGAGGTTTGTTTTGTAAATTGTACAGTGAAGAGTTGTGGCCTGGAGAAGTTGTCATGGCGGTCTGAGACAAATGGAGAATAAGAAAAGAAAGAGAAACGACTCTTCAGAGATGTCTCCTGTGAGTCCCTGGATGCAACTTTACTGTAATCACTTATAAGTTTGCAGAGCCCCTGCATACATCTGGTATCTAGCATGGTATGATCACTCTATGGTGGTAATATTGGTTGTAGTGTAATGGTTTATATTTAGTAATGGTATGGTGTATTATTCAGTCACTATGTGCTGATGATATGTGGTCATGGTGTTGTGGTATTTTTCAGTCACTATGTGGTGGTGATATGTGGTCATGGTGTGGAAGTATTTTTTCAGTCGCTATGTGGTGGTGATACGTGATCATAGTGTGGCAGTATTATTCAGTCACTATGTGGTGGTGATATGTGGTCATGGTGTTGTGGTATTATTCAGTCACTATGTGGTGGTGATATGTGGTCATGGTGTTGTGGTATTATTCAGTCACTATGTGGTGGTGATATGTGGTCATGGTATGGTGGTATTATTCAGTCACTATGTGGTGGTGATATGTGGTCATGGTGTTGTGGAATTATTCAGTCCCTATATGGTGGTGATATGTGGTTGTATTATTCAGTCACTATGTGCTGGTGATATGTGTTCACAGTGTGGCAGCATTCGGTTACTATGTGCTGGTGATATGTGTTCATGGTGTTGTGGTATTATTCGGTCACTATGTGCTGGTGATATGTGGTCTTAGCAGGACATTGGCACTATTTGCCTGGGATTCTGGTTGGTGTAGCAGTGTTATTTGGTAACTGTATGACTATTATTTAGTAGTTTTGTACGTAGCACATTGTGTAAAAGCTTTTTGTATATTTTGGATTTGGTTGATGGTGATGCACTGTGTCGCATCATGGCACATTATGTTACGGGGAGGGAGAAATTTCTTCATCCCGCCCTGAGTGCAATTTAGCCTAGGAGCGGCCCTGGTTGAGATTCCAGGGCATTTGCTCCTTTGGCTCCTCCTTTTTACAGTCATTGCAGTCTGAGTGTGAAATATCACACGTCCTGTTGTCACATGTGTTCCCCATCCTTAGAATGCATGCAATTTTCCACCAAGTGCTAAAAAAGATTTATCTTTGGACTGGTGGACCTGAGTTGCTGACACCAGGCTTCTGGCATCACTACACTGAGACTGTCCTCAATTCTCTGCTGACTCGCACTTCCCTCAGGTTGTCTAATTGATGCTCTAGTAGTCGATTCATTTCAACTCCAGAATATTCTTCAATTTAATCATGTTGAATTTATACTTTGCTGACATTTTGTTGACTTAACATGGTACTTTGTTTAAGTGGATTAGATCCTGGCATGAATCCGATTTGCCGAGGCCTGCTGAGCATAAGTAAGTAATGATACAAATGCTATTTCATTCTGAATTTTATGACCCACTTTACATTTTGGAAAAAAAAGGTCATGAAGACTGTTTCTTCACTTTGTTGCTGGCAGGGAAAGTATTGATGTATACCCTTGTTTATTGGACAATGCTGGTGTATTTGAAAAAATGTGGTAAGATCCATATAGATAAACATTGGAAAGTCTTCATTGTCGGACAATCTCACAGTCAGATTTTGTTTTTTCTAGTGGATTCTGGCATCATACCTCACTTAGAGCGAGTCTAACAGCAAAAATTTTAGACTTGCCCACTCTTCTATTTCTTCCTGAAGACTCCCTCAAATTGGGCTGCAGAAGGGATTGACTTTATGTAAACCCAGCCCAAAAGTAAGCTGTCAGGATTGGTCAGGGACATACACAGAGACACAGACGAGTGAGGCTCTGACACTGGTCCCAGCCTCTGTCCCTGCTTTTTGGGGAACCCAACCCTTTACTAGGCCGGCCCCAACCAGAAGACTGAAGACTGCACTGAGCCAAGTGTAATACAGACAGAGACAAACAAACACGGAACAAACAAGAGTAGTTGGGCAGGCCAAGCCAGTAACAAACGGGCAGTGTAGTACAAAAACAAGAGAATAACCAGGGTACAAGCAAGAGTCAGAGAACACAGGAGGATCAATATGAAAAACAGGCGAACTATAGGCAGACAAACAGACCATATAGCAGGCAAGGCAGAAAGGGAAATGAATCCTTTAAATAGGGAACAGAGAACGAGAACACAAGACCGGATAAGAGATCAGAGCTGTCACTCAAAAGGAACCAGGTTAACTAAGAGTGCAGTGGAAGGTTCCTGGCCACGATCGTTGGCCAGGAAACAATTAAGCACACAGAGAATTAGCCCAAATTCACACTCGCAAAACAAATGCAAAGCATCAGGTAAAGAACCATGGTTTTCGCCGCATCGGCCATGGCCGGTGACCAGAGCCCAAAGCTGGGGGTCTGCTGGGCATGATCATGACATAAGCATTTCTTAGTAGATTAAGGACATTCCTGAGCAGAACAGGGCCTTTGCTGTGTTGAGGCCAACATTTTCTGTCATTTCCTCCAAGAATAAAAAGGTTGACAAGTATAAGTAATATCCAATGTCTGATATTTCTCGGTCAGTAACTACTACAGCTACTGCCAGCATCAAGCAATTCTGTTCAATTGGAAAGACCCACTAGGCTTGGAGACCCATGGAGAGCTAAGTAAACATTTTCCACACTTGCCTATCATAGGGTGGACAGAGAGCCTACCTTGACCAAGCCTAAGGGAACCCATATTCCTGAAGTCAGTTGTGATAACTACAAAGGGCGCTGGAAAAATAATCAAAATTTGTATGTCTATTACGATGTTACGGCGGCCAAAATTCTGGATAGATTTCCAGTCCAGTGGCTGACGAATAAAATAGCTTTATAGTTTATACTGCTTTTGAAAAAGTGCTTCTCAAATAAAAAATATCAGCTTCTTAAAAAAGCCCTATTTACTATTGAGATAACCCTAACATTGCAAACATCATGTGCATCAAATTTTTGATAAAATTTGCTATTTTTTTATAACACCTGTCTCTTTGCAAAGTGATAAAATCAGGTGTAGTCTCCAAGCAGATGTTTTTTAGGTCAAATAGGGAAAAAGGCACAAATTTCTGCAGGACATCTAATGTAGATTTGACTCTCAGGCCATGTTTTCACAGCACTGGCTTTTGGTCAGATTTTTAAGTGGATTCAGTATATAGAATCCACAAAAATCCGACTGTAAACCAGTGCCCATTGACCTCAGTAGAAAATCTGAGCTGTAGTTTATACAGCTTGGATTTTCTATTGTCGAATTTTTAAACTGTCGACCTAAAAAAAAAAAACAACCGCCGTACTAGAGTGGATTCTCGTACAGTTCAATGTACTAGGGCCGGCCAAAATCCGAACACCAGACGCCAAAAACCACGGTGCTGCAATGAGAAAATACTGTCGGATTCTATAACAGAACATTTTTACCATTGCCATGTAGACATGGCCTTAGCATTTGTAGAGTGCTGCTGAGATTTTTTTGTGCTTGCATTGCTTTACTACTATGCCAGGGTGCACTTACATAATTTTCTTTAAAATTGGTTTGGATCAATTTTTTTTATTTTTGGATTGTTTAAAAAACATAGAAACAAGGCCAAACTCACAGCTCAAAGGCTAGACTGAAACTGAACCCAGTAAAGAGGCAACACTGGCCCCTATGCTAAAGGGAGAAAGATAAATAGGTGCAGCTGATTGCTGGGCAGTAGCTCACATCCCCCACCACTAGGGGAACAATCAGACTGCACATTAAATTGATACCTGTTCACACAGTATGCAGAAAAGCCACAGTATAATACATGGAGAGATTGCACAAATGCATAAAGACAACCACTCACACACCTTCAATATATGAGGGGGGGTGGTTGCTGGTATTATAATTGCATATAGAAAAGGGTGCCATTTATACAGACATGTGTGGTGCACCATGCTGGCTTACAGCCTGTTACGCCACTACAGTACTATTCAATTGGGCGGGCTGCCCAGCACTTTTTGGATTGTTTGCATGAAGGAGTGCCTGGCCCCATTTTGGTCATGCACTCCACCCATCCACACAGACTGTTTTCATATAAGAGCAGAATGCAGCTGGGACCTTCACTCCCTGAAAATATGGAGGTCTGAACAGACACCAAGTGAGATAAAATGTCACAGTAGGTGCATTGGTGGATGGGCTCTTGCAGTCTTGATCAAAAATGCACGCTAATAACCTCAAATTTTCATGTGTCCAAAAAGTAGCAGAAATGCATTTTGAAAAAGTTCCTATGTTCACTTTGACTGCCTCTTAGGGCTTGTCCCCTTGGCAAGAGTTTATAGAGTTTTGGATTTGAAAACCACCTGTAAACAGAATGTCAACCTATTACAGTGATTCAAACAGAAAATCCATGCAACAGTCCACACTGCACGGATTTTCCCCCGGACGTTTTTTTTACACCGCGGGCATTCCTAGAAACTTTGAACATGTTTATTCTTCTGCCCAGTTTTTGAACAGAACATGAACATGTGGATGTGAAGGGGGACAGCTTGTATCCGCAAACCGCGACAAAAGCCGTCCCTCTGTGCCAAGAAAAGACAAAATACCCGTCGGAAATCCGACGGGTATTTTGTAATTGCCGTGTGAACACACCCTTAGTGTTTGTAGAGAGCTGGTGATTGTTGCTGTGTTTGCCACATATGCTTTAAGCAGGGTTTCACACACAACATTTTATTGGAAAAACAATGCAGTTTTTGAGCCTAAGCCAGGAGTGGATTAAACAAAACTGCATCAAAAACAGCAGTTGTATTTTTCTCAGAAACATGGTGTGGGAAACCATCCTTAGTGAGTACTCTTGACCCTCTTTTTTGACTCAATCTATGATAATAACAGATGTGTTTGTTGTAGGCCTTCGAAATGATTTCATGGAAAGGGTTTATTTGCACCATTCTTATAAATTCGGCACAGCTTTTGTTTTTTGTTTTTTAGGATGTCTAAATTTAGGACAATAATAATACATTCTACTGATATCTATAGTTGTTCATCATGTGTTTTTCTGAGAATGCAATGTCGGTTTCTCAGTTATTTCCCAGCACAGGACTGAGGAGCTGGATGTCAATCGCATTGAAACCATTATAAGAAAATACAGTAGCAGTAGAAAATTAGGTTATTTTCACAGAGTCTCCAGTGTCCATCCAAGCTGTATGTCTGGGGAAGTACAGTATCAGAACACAGTGCTCTACGAATGATAATGGGGAGAATCCTCAGAAACCAATACTGAAACAGGTCACACAGAGAATATCAGATCAAAACATACAGAAATGTGCGCCTTGTAGACAAATATCTAATAAAATGTAACCTGTAATGCATATTTAAAAGAAAGGATTCCCTACAGGTCCTTTTACTAACCCTACTAGAGAACGTATTCCTAGCTAGCTAAAAGAAGGGTTATCCCAGTGGGAATCCCTCCATTAATGCAACTGTTTCACCCTGGACTTATAGATACCTATTATTGCACACAGAATTAAATGTACCAGGTATAGACGGGGAGGGGGAGGAGGTACAAAGTGGCAAATAGGTAGAATGGTATCAATATGTACAGTATATATACAAAATATTATAACAAAATTCACCAACACCAATAGTATAACATGATGGAAAAGGACCAATAATCGATATATATATACAGTATATATATATATATATATATATATATATATATATAAATATACTCACCGGCCACTTTATTAGGTACACCATGCTAGTAAGGTTGGACCCCCTTTTGCCTTCAGAACTGCCTCAATTCTTCGTGGCATAGATTCCACAAGGTGTTGCAACGATGCTCAATTGGTACCAAGGGCCCAAAGAGTGCCAAGAAAATATTCCCCACACCATAACACCACCACCAGCCTGAACCGTTTGATACAAGGCAGGATGGATCCATGCTTTCATGTTGTTGACCGCCAAATTCTGACCTACCATCCGAATGTCGCAGCAGAAATCGAGACTCATCAGACCAGCAACGTTTTTCCAATCTTCTACTGTCCAATTTCGATGAGCTTGGGCAAATTGGAGCCTCAGTTTCCTGTTTTTAGCTGAAAGGAGTGGCACCCGGTGTGGTCTTCTGCTGCTGTAGCCCATCTGCCTCAAAGTTCGCCGTACTGTGCGTTCAGAGATGCTCTTCTGCCTACCTTGGTTGTAACGGGTGGCTATTTGAGTCACTGTTGCCTTTTCTATCAGCTCGAACCAGTCTGCCCATTTTCCTTTGACCTCTGGCATCAACAAGGCATTTCGCCCACAGGACTGCCGCTCACTGGATGTTTTTTCTTTTTCGGACCATTCTCTGTAAACCCTAGAGATGGTTGTGCGTGAAAATCCCAGGAGATCAGCAGTTTCTGAAATACTCAGACCAGCCCTTCTGGCACCAACAACCATGCCACGTTCAAAGGCACTCAAATCACCTTTCTTCCCCATACTGATGCTCGGTTTGAACTGCAGGAGATTGTCTTGACCATGTCTAAATGCCTAAATGCACTGAGTTGCCGCCATGTGATTGGCTGATTAGAAATTAAGGGTTAACGAGCAGTTGGACAGGTGTACCTAATAAAGTGGCCGGTGAGTGTATATATATAGAATAGATTTTCACACTGCTTCTCCAGTATCCATCCAAGCTGTATGTCTGGGAAAGTACAGCATTGGTCAAAATTTTAGACACACATTTATATTGCATGTTTTTCTTTTTTTTTTTTACTTGCTACATTGTAGATTCAAATTGCAGACTTAAAAACTAGGCAGGAACATATATGGAATCAGACAGGTAGGAAAGAAAATATTGTTTAACAAAGCAGAATATGCTTGATGAGAGTTTTGCACAATTTTTGTGGATTCTCTTAATTATCTTCATGACGTAGTCACCTGTCAAAGAGTTGGTTTGTGGCATTTCCTGCCTTCATAATGTGTATGAGAACTGTCAGTTGGGTTGTGCTGAGGTAGGGTTGGTACACAGCCTAAAGTGTTTAGCCCTGTTCAAGTACTCTTATAATTCACATTATGGAAAACGCCATGCAAGTAAGTAAAGAAAAACAGTCTATAGTCGCTTTAAGACATTTAAGACTTTAAGTCAATTGATCCAGAATATTTTAAGAACTTTGAGGGTATCATTAAAGGGGTTGTCTCGCTACAAGGATTGCTTTTTATGTTAAAGATCTTTGCAATATATGTCCATTAACAGTGTCCTACCTATTCCCAGATATCCCCTCTTGTATGGGCCCCCTACTCCTCAGGCCCCCTATAGCTACAGACCTGTTAAATTTCTTCATGATAGGCTGCCCCACACTGGTTGTTTTAAGCTACGGGCCGGGTTCTACTGAACCCTAGGGGAACCCAGAAAAAAACCCCCGAATTCAAAAAAAACCCAAAAAACGGGATGATTAAATGAATCAATGTGTGAGAAAACCCCATGGAAAACCCATCCAATGCTATGATGAAGGTAGTCTCATAAAAAACCCCCCTGAAAATAAGACCAAGGGCGACATGTATGAATCCCCGCCCCGGAGCGCATGTTTTCCCGTTTCCAGCAAATTTGCCCCCGATTTATGTGTGCGAGGTGCGCTCTACATGTGGTGTAAAGTCCCGCCCCTCTCGTTTGTGAGGCGCGTGGGGGATTTAGGCGCGGGGCGGGGTGGCTAAGATTCGCCGTCCAGGGGTGCGCTATACATACGGGAAAAGCCCGCCGCCCCTCGCCATTGGGGGCCATGGGGGGGAACCATGGCGCAGTGGGGGGGATTTGGGGCGCAGTGGGGAAATGCCCCCTAACATGTATTCTGATTCGAGAAGGCTGGAAAACGCGGAAGTCATTAAGTGCCGTGCAGCAGGGGTATGAATAAAAAAATGTTTATAAAGGTGTAAAACTTTTCTCTTAAAAAAGCTAAACTACAAAAAAAATACTACAGTAAATAAAAACTTTCCAAAATCTAGAACGGGCAAATCAGGAATTAGGAGGGGAAAATTCCCCGGGAAAACAGTAATTCAAATTTGTAAACTATTCTCATGGTCGGCAAAAAACCAGCCAATCAAATGGGAGGACTGCCCCTTTTAAAAACCTATGGAGATTTATGGCCCAATCAAAATCAAAGGCGGGACAGTTCAAAATAAGTAAAAATAAAAAAAAGGCTGTTTTTTTTTTTTTTTTTTTTTAATAAAGCATTTTGTCCCTTTTTTTAATTTTAATTTGGGGCAATAAATCCGGCTCTCAGTCCCGTGCGCAGGGGAGTAATTAAAAAAACATTTTTATTAGGTGTAAAATTTTCTAAAAAAGACTGAAACCTTCTTTAAAATATTAAATAAAAACCCAAAACGCGTTGTCTCGTCACCGGCGCTACAAAAGGGAAAATTGGGGATATGGAATTCCGGAAATACAGAAATTAAATTTTTTAAACTTTCTAGGTGGGCAGAAACACCAAACAGAAAAGAGGGACGGGGAAACCATTATAACTATGGAGAAGTATGGGGCCAATCAATGAAAAGGCGGGGCAGTTTAAAAAACAGTAAAAAAGGCAAAAAAAGCGATTGGTGAGCCCCGCGGGGAGATAGAAACCACCAATCAGTGTGTGAACTATTTTTAAGGAGAAAGAAAGGGGGCGAAGAAGGGCGCCCTAAAGTTTTACGTCTATAAATATTCTAGTACTGTGATTGGGGTTTGGGGGAAGAGGGCTCGTCCTGCCTGCCCGTCAGGGCGAGCTACCCCTTTTCATAAGTTATATGGGGAAAAAAATTTCAGAGAGCTCTGTTTTTTATTGGGAAAATTAAAGGAGGGCGGTTATTTGGCCAAAGGGGGAACGAGCGACGCTCCTTTGGGTTTTTTAATGCAACTGTAAAAAAACTGTACGTGCCCCAAAAAAAATATAGGGCTCCCAAGTTGTACCATCTGTATAAAAATGAAAAAATAATATGGAGGGGAATGAAAAAAAAATTAATTCAATAAATTATTTTTATTTCTTTTTTCGTTAGCCAATGATCAAAAGTATGGGTGTAACGAAAAAAAAGAAATAAAATGAAATTTTTTGAATTCTTTTTTTTTTTTGTTACCCCCCCTTTTTTTTATTTTAATACGATGGGACAATTTGGGAGTTTATCTTTTTTTTGGGTGTACAGTTTTTTACGATTGTTTAGAAAAACCCCTAGGGGCGCCCCACTTTCCTTGGTCCAAATAACCCCCCCCTTTTTTAAATTAGCCAATCACAAAAAAGCTCGCACTGCTTTCTTTTTCCCCCTAGAACTCTATGAAAGGGGAGCTCAGCCGCTGATTGGGTAAAGGGACGAGCCCCCCTTCCCCCCCCCAAATCACAGTACTAAATATATCCCCTAGACAGTAAAAATTTAGGGCCCCTTCTATCGCGCCCCCTTTTTTTCCATTTAAAAAAACGACTAATTTTTTGGGGGATTTTATTTCCGGGTGGGCTCAAAAAATCAGCTTTTTCGCCTTTTTTTCTGTTTTTTTAACTGTCCGCCTTTTCATTGATTGGGGCCAATTTCCTAGCTTTTTAAAAGGGTTTCCCCTGTCGCCCCTATTCTGATTGGTGGTTTCGCGACCAAAGAGAAACGCTTTTAAACATTTGAATTATGTATTTCCCCGGAAATTCTAATCCCCAATTTCCCGATTAGCCCCGGTCCGGCGACAACCTTTTTTTTGGATTTTATGATTTTTTTTTTAGAAGGTTTGGCTTTTTTTCAGATTATTTACACCTAAAAAATGATTTTTTAATCACATCCGCCGCACGGCCTGAACGAGTTTTCAAGCCCCATCTGTCCATAAATAAAATGGACAAGATCGCGCTATGTTTGGGCCAGGAACCAAACCCCCCCGCTGCTAACCAATCACCTTTTCTCATTTTTACTGTATTTTGAAGCCCCCTTTGTTTTTGATTGGTAAATACTTCCCATATTTTTTAAGGGGTCACTGTCGCTCCTATTCTGATTGGCTGGTTTCTGCCGACCAATGAGAAGCGCTTACAGAATTTGAATTACTGTACTTCCCGGCAATTTCCACGATCCTAATTTTTGATATTGCGCCTTTCTAGATTTTTGTAAAGTGATTTTTTTTTCTTTTTTTCTTTATTAAATAAGGTTTGAGCTCTTTTTCTCATAATGTTTTACGCCTTTATAAAGGCGATTTTTTTGGATTCATACTCCATGCCACACGTAGCTGAGAGCCGAGATTTCTCTTGCGATCTTCTATGTTTCCTCTCATGTTCCGTTCTCGCTTCACTTCGCCTCTGCCGGCTCATTTAGACCAGAATCAACCAGGTCTGCCTGTTGGATCTGCCGAGCGCTGCAATGCGCCGCACTTTGCCGACCCACGATCGTACATGCCTCGGAGTTTTCGAGCGCACCGCCCCGGA
Source organism: Phyllomedusa bahiana (assembly GCA_025379985.1). Lineage (NCBI taxonomy): Eukaryota > Metazoa > Chordata > Amphibia > Anura > Hylidae > Phyllomedusa > Phyllomedusa bahiana. The sequence continues at coordinate 57,897 of JAODAL010025090.1, forward strand.
ACGCCCACACCGCACCCACACCGTGCCCATTGCACGCCCCTTCATGCGAGGCGCAGATGAAAGTGGCGAACGCTGCGCCTAACATCGCATCCCCGCGTCCGACAGTGGAGTCGGGCCGGTGAGGCGAAGGATACGCAAGAAAACAGGCGAAAAGCCCGTTCATACATGTCGCCCCAAAAGTTACGTCTGCTGTGGAGGATAAGTTAATTAGTTACCAGTAGAGATGGGCGAATTGATTCTAACGAAGTGGAATTCGTTTAGAATTTCAGGAAAACTTCGGTTCGGAACGAAGTCGAACTTTGGGGTACTTCGGGTGAACGAAGTGTGCTTTTGATTGATAAAATGGCTGCGAGCACATGGCGCTACATGGGGCAAAGCACTCTGGGAGGAAGAAGGGCATAGCCTGCATGACATGTGCAGAGATGAAGGCAATCAGAGCGGCGGGATTCTGTGACTCACCGCACTATATAAGTCCGGGCGCGACGATGGGAGCTCACACTCCTCTCACTGTACTGATCAGGGAAGGTGCTGCCGCGGCTGATTGTTACTGAAGAATTGATTTTTATACAGCGATTTCTGTGGGGTGTCTCAGCTTGTCTCAGAGACTGTTCTCTTAATGTTCTATTTCTAATTTTTTGGGGTATTGGATCTGAAATCCAGTGTGCGTCCACTGCAGCTGCATATACATTCAATATCCAAGTGGGATCTAAGCCAGTTCCTGTTGTATTCATTTAAAGAAACAGCGTTTTTACAATACAAATACCACTTCATTTTTGGCTGCTCAATTCTATTGCGCAATTTTATCCAGGGTTAATTAAGCGTTGTTTTGCTGGTGTGCTGACCCCAAGAAACCGTCTTTTACAACGCCAAAAATAATAAATATTTCCTGTAGCCTAATTCACAAGCAAAGGTTAATTACAACTGTATCTCTTGTTGTGTGGCGTAGAAAACACGCAATTGTAACACGCTACAAAGCTACTATTTTGTGGGGCTCAATTCTTTGGCGCAATTTACATCCAGGGGTTAATTAAGCATTGTTTTGCTGGTGTGCTGACAAAAATAAACCGTCTTTTTCAATGGCAAAATATATAAATTTTTCCTGTAGCCTAAATCACAGGCAAAGATTAATTACAACTGTCTCTCTTGTTGTGTGGCATAGAAAACACGCAATTGTAACACGCTACAAAGCTACTATTTTGTGCGGCTCAATTCTTTGTGCAATTTACATCCAGGGGTTAATTAAGCGTTGTTTTGCTGGTGTGCTGACAAAAATAAACCGTCTTTTTCAATGCCAAAATATATACATTTTTCCTGTAGCCTAATTCATGTCCGAAGGTTAATTAAGCCTGTTTGTGCTTTTACATTTAGTAAAACACACAGTGTTTTTAAACGACACATACAATAAAAATTTTGCTTTGGCCAT